>JAPFUF010000526.1:0-13920 GCA_030780645.1 Aschersonia sp. MBC 508
TTCCCCTTACATTCCGCCGTTGCCCTGACTTGTATCTGATCATCACTGCTTCATTGGGGCACGTGGCCCCCCTGATTCTCAAGTGCCTTCAGCTAAGCTTTTTTTTCGGCACGCAGCCCGCTATACTTTCAAGCCGTGCTTCTCATGTCCGCCACCGACTCGGGCCTGCGACTCGTCTTACCCGTGCTCATCTCCTCCGCCATCGGCGCCTTCACCGGCTTTGCCATATCCTGGACGCGCCGTCTCAAATGGCCCCTCGTGTGCGGTGCCGCATGGTACCTGGTTGGCACCGTCTGCCTTTCTAGTCTGCAGCGGGACTTTGCACCGGTCGTCTTCTTCCTGACCCTGTTGCCGTCCTCCATCGGCGGGGGGTTTCAGTTCCCAGGATCGTTCATGGCCATCTTGGCATCTTCGGCGCAGGCCGAACAGGCTGTGGTGTCATCAACGCTGATCCTCTGGCGCAGCTTGGGCTCAGTCCTCGGAGTGGCGGTGAGCAGCTTGATACTGCAGAACGCCCTCGTCTACTGGCTAGCCTTTTATGTGAGCGGCGATCGCAAGGACTCCGTGGTGGAGAAGGTGCGTTCGTCGGTTGAGGCTGTCGCGCTGCTCGAGCAGCCGTACAGGGACCAGGTCATTGAGGCGTATGAGGCGAGTCTGAGGATCACATTTGCGTCTCTTGTCCTGGTGGCTGCTGCATCTTTGGCCTTGGTCTCGCCTATCAAGATGGAAAAATTGTCAGCTAAAGGGAGCCGGAGACGTGACACGAAGTAGCGTCTTTTTGATGATTTTCTGTGATATTTGAAACTGCATATCTGGGTCCTCGAGCCCTCACATCTTGGATAGAATAGCAAAAACCATAGACGCATGGTCAGGAGTTTATGATCAAGACTTTGTGACGGGCTTTCACCGTCTGCGCCGCGTCATGCCTGTACCTGGCCTTGCATAATTCTGTCTGGCTTGTCCTCCAGAACACTCTCGCCTTCTGCGGTGAAAAATCGTGCCGACAAAAATTGACTGCCAGAAGGGCAGAGGGGCTGGAATCTAGTGATAACCGTTCCTGCCATCGGCCCGTAACGCCGAAAGCTCATCTCTCACTTTCCTGTACTCGTCCTGTGCCTCCCTCTCCCGTCTCGTAACAAACATGACCTCCTCCCTGAGCGCTGCCAGACGCCTGTCAATGGCCACGTCTTCGGAGATGGCCAGCGTCTTGAACCCAGCCAGGGCATTCTTTGCTTTTTCCAGCGCGTCTGCCGCCCCTCCCATCTTCTCCCTGAGCAGCTTCTGCCGTTTCTGATATCCGCCAAGATGCATGGCCAGCTTCTTCTCCAGCTTCGCGCCTTGCTCGGCCGATGCCATGATGGGGTCCTGAACGAACTGCAGCGGAATGAACAACGTTAGCCTCGGGAAGTCGCGTAAGGGGGAGGAGGGGGGGGAAGATCAAAGACGAGCAGCAATGGTCCTTACGTCAAACGCGGCGCGCATGGCTGCCTGCCGCTCTTGCTCATCATCACTGTAGCATCCCAGGCCCCGAAGCAGCGAATCCTTGGCTCTGCTGTCGAAGAATGCCTGGATTTCCGCTGGGCTGGGACGGGGTTTTGTTTCGGATAAGATCAAGAGCCTCGCATCAGCAAGGGCAGCGTCATCAAAGGCCTCCATACTTCTGTGCGCAAGGCCCTTCACCTGTGAGCCGGGCAGGGGATACTTGGCAGCATCGTTGGCCATGAGGAGCGCGGTTTCTCGGGCGATCAGAGCCTCAGCGGCGTTCTGCAGGCTGTCGACCTTCTTCAGCAGCATCGAGACATCGACAACCAGTGGGCGCGGCAGCTCTCTCTGCATCACCTGCGTGCGCCGCCGCCTCTCTAATTCTTCTTCGGCCGCTCGTCTCTCGCGTTCTCTGCGGTCTCTTGCTGCCGCGTCTTCCTCCATCTCGGCCTCAGCCTTCGCTTGTTCTTGCTGCTCGTCAGGCAGTTCGAATTCCCATTCCATGTCCTTCGGTTTGGGCAACGAGGCAAGGCCCGAGCGAAGCTGTGTCTTGACAGACAAGTCATGTAATCTCACATCGCGGGGGGTAGCTCCCACAGACAGGCCATTTTCTCGGTTCAAAGCAAAGTTGTCTCGCGGCGTTCGCATAGGCGTCTGGCCAGACCGTCCAGGTGTTGCACCAACACCGTTAGGTCCGGCCAGCAGATTTGCGGCGAGAGGATTGGGAGTCGAGATGACGTGTTTCCTCGGTGTCATGCTCTCGAACCCTGTCGAGCCCGCACCTTCGTAAAGGGGCGTATTCTCGCCGCCCAAGAGCGCCGACTTGGTCTCGTTGAGGGCTCTGATATTTCGAATCTCGATTGCAATGCGATCCTCTTCCTCGGGAGCCTTGGGCGTGCGTATCGGGGCGTTGGTGTTCAGAGCAGTGTACGAGTTGATGAACCCCTTCGTGGCATTATTTTCGCTCTCTCTGGCCACGGCACTGGCCGCTTCTCCCGTCTTGCCCATCTTGATAATCTCTTCCAGCTCACCCTCACTGACTTGCGGTGCGGGAAGATTGAGGGGGCGACGCTTGCTGCTCTGCTCAGCCTCGCGGATTTTTTGCATTTGGCCGGCCTTGATGGCTGCCTTTTGTGATTCGGACAGGCCATCCTTGTCGTTCTTCCTCCTCTTCCGATCAGCCCCGTCCTCCTCTTCGCCGCCTCTTCGCTTAGTGGCCAAGTTCTGCTTCTGGGGATCCAGAGCTTTGCGTTGCAGCTCATTGCGATCCGTCTCCTCCGTCGTGTCGTAAAACCCGGGCGCCGCCTTCTTTTCGAACGGTATGTCGGCATTGTAGTCCATTTCCCCCTTCTTGCGGGTTATGATCTTGATGTTGATGCCTGCTGTTTTGAGCTCCCGTCTCTTCTGCAGTGACGCAATGCGGCGTGACTCTTCTTGCTGGCGTTCTCGAGCCTTCCTTTTGGCCTTTTTGCCCTGCGTGTTTGCCAGACGTGCCCGAGCCTCGCTGAGCATCTCCTTCTCATCCTCGTCGAGGTCGATCGTGTCGGGCCTGGCAGGCTTCGTTTCCGGATCAGGATCGAGCTCGCCGGGTCGCAATCTCCTGACGTCGTCGGCACTGGGCGCCTGCGTCTCCCCGCCGTCCGGCCCTGTCAGCCCCAGACCGGACGACTCGCGAGCCTCTGCTTCGTCGAGGAGCTTCTGGTATCGCTCCAAGCATTGGTTCGCCGTGCGGCCGACCATGGGGGCTATGGTTCGCCATTGCGTGGGCATGATCTTGGCAAGATGCAGCAGCTTTTCATCCTCTTCCTTGCTCCATTCGATCTTCTTGATGGTCGGATCCAGCCACTCGTTCCATCTCGCCTTGCATTGCTTCGGTGTCTTGCGCGCAAGCAGCGACGAGACTCGCGCCCACTGGTTGAGGCCATATTTGGAGACGGATGCCTTGAGGATCTCATCCTCAATGTTGGTCCACACACCGCCCTTGACGACGGGCATGATGGTGATGGCTGGACGGCTTCCGAGGGCTTCGTTGGTGGGTTTTGAAGGTGGCCGGCGTGCGATGGCGCAGACGCGATTGCCCTGCGAAAGTGACGTCGGGAAATATCTGCCCAATACCTACCAACTTGGGTTGGGGTACCTGATGTGGAGGCTGATGTTGCCGGCCCGCGGCACTTGGTTTTCCCCCTTGCTGAGTCAGCAAGCCGTGGCTGCCGTTAGGTCGGCCTGCCGCGCACTTGCATTTCCGTTTAATGCTGGCTTATACCGGGCACGGCCTGGCCTGGACGGCGGTTTCGAAGACACCACGTTGCAAGCCACAAAACGCCATCTACTTTACCATGTGCATGTGTGTACGTGTAAATGCTGTAGCCCTGTTTGTGGATGCGGAGTTTTGGTATCGTCGTGCGGACACCTCGGTATCGCAAGCAAATCGTCGATTCACAAATCGATGATTTCACTAACCCTTTGTCGCGGCGGAGTTTCCTCCCACCCCATTGATTCCGACACGCCGAAAGCCTGAGCCTCGCACGGTGCGTGGACGTCGTTCGGCTTCGACCATCGGCCGCGCGTCTCTCTGTCTCTCTCTCTGTCTCTTTCTCTCTCTGCCGAGAGCTGTTGTTTCAATGCGGCATCCATCGACGAGCATTGCGTGGATGCGACGCTGGAGCTCGAGGCATTAATAACACAGAAGCCCCGCAGCGAGCGCGGTTACAGCACCCACGGGCGCGCGAACCCCAGGCCTACCGTCAAGTACTCAGACCTACCCTACTTTACGTACTGTGCAGCAACGACTGACTACCACAGTAGGGTATCTACTTACTGTAGGCACCTTTCAAAAGGTGGCCTGCCCGCCCGAGGTAGGGTGCCTGATAGCTCGACGTCGGGGTTGCAGGGATGGGAAACAGGGATCCGGTCAGCCCGTCGCCCGCGAAGACGAGCGCTAGACTCTCCGCTAAGAGCGTCACCCCAAGTCGTTATCGTCATTCCATCGGAGCTCTCGACCTCTGCGCGCGCGCGCGCGGTCCGGCCAGCCCAACCGCTCATCAATCCTTCATTCCATGGCTCACCCTGTCTGACCTCTGCCATTTTAACTCTGTTTTTTTTTTCTCCTCTTTTTTCTTTTCCTTCTGATATGCGACTGCCAGTCGGGGGCTCTACCGTCGCCTCGCAAGCTCAAGCTCCCCGAGAGGCTCGATTGTTCCCGGCCAGCCAAGCTTCTCAGTGTGCGCCATCATGGTGACGCGAACGTCGTCGCCCAACAGCGCCGGGCTGCCGGCCAGCCAGTCTGATGATCAAGTCACCGAAACCACCCGCCTCCTGGGCGGCACGCATCTCGAGGCAACGGCCCGAGGCGGCAATGGGGAATGGGACGGCTCGGCAGATTTCGAGGGATTGCCCTGGTGGCGGCGACCGTCTGTGAGTTCACTCATCGCCAGGCTCCGTCTTAGCTACTCTCATCTCATGACAAAATCGCGTCAAGGTATTTTGGCTGCTCCTGCCGTATTCCATCTTCACCCTTGCCTTTGGCAGTGTCATGGTGCCCAAAGTGAACCTGTAAGAACACAGCTCCCCTTTCTGAGCAAGACATCCAGAGGCTCACATGGCAATCCCATTCGCGCCATCGCAGCATCAAGGACTTGGTCTGCCAACGGTATTTTGCAAATCAAGGGCTGCGGCATCCGGGCCAATCCTACCGTCCTGTGGTTCTGGGTCAGGAGAATCCTCAGTGCGGCGGCTCTGATGTCCAGAAACTCGTTGCCGCCTTCATGCTGGTCATGAACCTCTGCACGGGGGTCCTCAGTGCCTTTGCCGCTCCCCGCATTGGCCATTTGTCGGATCGCTTGGGCCGCTCTCGGCTACTTGCCCTCGTGTCATGCGGTGGACTCCTGGGAGAGCTCATCACCATCCTGGCCGCCAACTTTCCCCAGGCCATCGATTATCGCTGGCTCGTTCTTGGTTCCGTCTTTGACGGCATCTCGGGCTCCTTCACCGCTGGAAATATCTTGACCCAGTCTTACACCAGCGACTGCACGCCGCCTTCCAAGCGAGCAGTGGCCATCGGCTACATATACGCCTGTCTCTTCACTGGCCTTGCCCTCGGGCAGTTCCTCGGCGGTGAGATTGTCAAGCTTACTGGCAGCCTGGTCTCCATCTTCTACGTCTGTTTGGGGGCTCATGTCCTGTTCGTCTTCTTGGTCGGCTTCATTATTCCTGAGTCACTTTCGGAGAAGAGGAAGCTCGCTGCTCAAGAGAAGCATCGCAAAGAGAAGCAACAGCGAGAGGAGCAGCCATCGTCTTGGGTGTCTTCCATTCGCGAAAAGAACCCATTTGCAGCCCTGGCGGTCTTGTGGCCGACGGAACGAGGAACAACGACAAGGCTGCGCATCAACCTGGTTGCTCTCGCGATCTGCGACATGATTATCATGGGAAGTGCTATCGCAGCCGGCCAGATCATCATCCTGTACGCTGGATACGTGTTCGGTTGGAAAACGCCCGAGTCGTCGAGCTTCGTTGCCCTCGTTTCAATGGTACGCGTTGTGGTCCTCATGGGCATCTTCCCCATAATCAATTATCTGTTCCGTACTCGTCCTGCTGCGCGGCTGCGGAAATCATCGGGCATCACCCCCGTGGATAAGAACGGCGGAGCCGATCATCTGGACCTATGGATCCTCCGGTTTGCCCTGGTGTCTGACGTCCTGGGCTACATTGGATACGCACTTGCCAGGTCACCAGGCCTCTTCGTGGCCAGCGCCGTTGTCACTGCTTTTGGCGGCCTCGGCAGCGCAACCAGTCAATCAGTGGTCACGAAGCATGTTCCCCAGGACCGAGTTGGGAAAGTGCTTGGCGCCATTGGCATGCTTCAGGCCCTGGTAAGGGTCATCGGCCCTGTCGTTTTGAATGGCTTGTACGCGGCTACTGTTGAAACGTATCCCCAGGCCATCTTCGCTTGTCTTGGCGGTCTTTTCGTCGTTGCGCTGCTCTGTAGCTTCCTGGTGACACCTTTTGGTACGTTTCCGAATCCCCTCGAGATGAGATGCTGTTATGACCAATCATTCACAAACCATAGTCCATTGGGAAGCACACGTAGAGGAGGGAGAGGAGGAGGGCGAGGAGGAGCGCGAGGAGGACGAGGAAGAGGACGATGAGCAGCAGCAGCAGCCCCTGCTTACCACCCAGCATCCCGATCCATTCGGCACAGACGTATCGCGTCTTCCTCTTGACGAGGATGTGATTCGCTATTAGAATTTGTGCCTATATGTGAAATGTGGGAGCCTTGGAAATATTCTCGGCTCGTTGACTTCGTGTACACGCGGATGGCAGCAACCAACAAGACGTGATTCGGGTCTGCATACGACCGATTTAGATGATTCGACCAGGCAGCAATCAAGCATCTGGACCATGCTTTTTATTTGTCACACCACAGTATTCACGCTTCATGTTCGTCGCTTCTGCGCTAGGGTGGGAATCAACGATCACGACCGAGGCTTTCCTATTGCCTCTCATGGGGATCCCTCAGTGATCATTCATGCTGAAGCTGGCTTGCGTTCGGGATAGCCGCGAGCGTTGAGCACGTGCTTATCATCGCGCACGTTTCTTTCGCCCGCAAGAACCTCTAGCAACCATGCGGAGAGAGATGATGATTATATTGTATCGCCTTGCTCCTCTTTCTTGATCGTCTAGGTTCTGATGTAATAGAATATTCCAACATGGGCGATGTTTGACTCCGTCTTGGCGGGCGAATTACAAGATAAAAAGACCCACATCCTTTGGCATGTGAGAAAAAGATGATGGTACATATGGTATCTTTCCATGCCCATCCCATGCCACGTGTGGTGATTTGCGCACGTACCTGTGGACATACAGCCACCCGTCGCGGCGCAAAGCACAAGTCGATGACGACAGAATTCTCTAGGCAGTATGAGACCGTTCCGTTGAGGAAAGTCATCTCTGCACGAGGATTGGAAAAGGGTTGAGACAAAGGGAGGAAGGGAAAGCAAACAAAAAATTTGGAAAAAAAAAAAAAACCCAGCCAGTCCATGAGCAACGCCAGCCACAATACAAAAGCCTGCCAATGCTGAATGACACCCGAATGGCTATGAACCATCATACTCAAGACGCAGTAACGCAGTCTGGCCAGGACGGTGGAGACAGAACTGCATACTCCAAGCCGTCTTGCTCCTGTAAGTCTTTGCTCTGTATCTCGAGCGCGAGGGCCCATCTTGCTGTGCAGCGAGACTGCCGCGAGTTGAAAGTGTTGCTGAACGTATCATGCTCTCGAAAAAGTTTCTCGCGCAGCGAAGCCCGGCGTTTCTGGTGCGCTTCAGAGAGGCTGATGACTTCGTCGTCATGTCTTTGAACCAATTCCTCCATTCTCTTAGCTTGTCGATCCCGCATCATGTTGATTTTAGCCTCGTGCTGACGTTCCATGTCATCCCGAAGGTTGTACTGATGTCCGAGATCTCTTAAATTCTGTTCTGTCACGCGTCGCGGAGGCAAGTCGGGAGCGTTGGGATATTTTCCAAGGCCGTCGCAGTATGCTTCCATGTGCTTGATGCGCACTTTGATGCTTCGAGCCGCCTGCTCCAATGTTGATCGGAGATCTAGCTCCTCAGTTATTTGAGAATCTTCGAGCAGGCCCGTTGTTCTCAGGTGTTCTCCTTTAACCTTCTCCATCTCTTCAAGTTGCCCGTTCGCCAACGCAACTTCCGACGCAGCGTGTCGGATCGCGACGGAGTTTTCTGCCGCTTGCCGAAACGTCAAGAATCGCTGCATCTCGGCCTTCTGAGACGCTTTTATTGCTTTCATAGCTGGATGTGATGCTGATCGCAATTCCGATTCAAGTCGTCCAGCCTCATTGACGTCACCGGGAGCTGACACTTGCTTGTCTCTTATTCTTGTTTGCACATCTTCGTTACCTTGACAGAGATTGGGGCAGCCAAAGGCGGTGTCCCAGATCCCACCACAAGCATGACAGAACTGCGCAGCGCAAGTACAAGTTGCAGGTCCAGATACTTCAACGAGCTCAACCAGCTTGCGACATTTGTAGCATCGTCTCCAGCTGCCCGTGCCGCCGATTTTCAGAGCGTCCAAGAGTTCCCAGTCTTCAGGGCAATGTACGCCAATAGTGTGCGCGTCGCCTTTACAAGTACAGCAAACTCTCGTTTGACATTCGAGACAAACCACTGTAGATGGCATACTGGAATCGAACTTCTTCAACGGCGGAATGAATTCTCCGCAAGCGGCATTGCAGCAAAAAACCCTAGCATCTGATGGTGTGCTACATTTGACCACGGCCTTTAGGAACGTCTCTTGTGCTTCGCCATTGAGAGCCCGCTGCAATGGTTCTGCTGGAATCGGCTGGTTGCAGCAAGTGGGCGGCATTTTTCCTTCGTCCTGGATAGCGTGCGCCGCCAGGCTCGCCAGACAGTCGCTACATTTCGCGTGTCCGCAAGGAAGAGGATGCAGTGCGCCGGCTTTGTTGAAGGGGGAGTGGCAGGTGATGCAAAACCTGGTATCGCGCGTGTTAGCAGCTGCTGGCTTCTTTCGTCTGGGTGCGGTGAGTTGACCTACACCGGGGCTTCAACAACTCGCGGGGGTCTCCTCTTCAGCCTCATCTTGTTGCGAAAGCCCGAAGTGACACCGGACAAACTCTTCCTTGTACTGACGCTGAAGATGCTCTGCCCGGAACTATGTATCGGTGGCTGGTTGTTGACAGCTTTTTTCTCCTTTGAATCCTCTCGAATAGCACCAATCTGGTCGAGGTATTTTTCGAAGGCAGAGAAGTTCATGTTTCTACCCACTATCTTGTGTATGCTTTCATCGGGAGACGAGAAATTCGAGTTGGAGGCACAATAGATGGAGGAGTGGGGTGTAAGGTGTGATGTAATTGACGTCTCCGATGCCGTTGAATATGTCTGATCTCTGGTCGACTCGGTTGAGTCCGACATGGCGCTCGACGTCTTGCGCTTGGCATCCAGCATTGCCGGCAATGTAGTTGTGATACCGTGACCGTGTGCCCGCTTCAAGAGGTCACAATCGTGCAGCAACTCTGTTTTGTCGAGACCGAGGTGCATCACTTCCGTTAAATACTGAGCCTCTGCAAGCTCGGGGATCTGATCGACTTCGTCCATGGCTGCTTGACGAATAAATACAGTTGGGAGGAAGATTCCTCAGAGGATAAACCAAGGGACCCAGCGATGTTCGCCCACAAATCCAAGTTGGGAGTGGCAACGATCAAATAATCTTTCCTCTCCAAAGGGGAAAAGAGGTATACACCGCAAATGACGGAGAAAAGTAAAGAGATGCATGTAGATGAGCGATGCAGATGTGACCGGGCAAGTTTTTGGGGGGAAGCGGCAAGGGGGTGGGGTGGGTGTGAAAGAGATCGTCTGGGCCGGGAGGGCTGGAGAGGCCAAAGAGGACCGGCCTAGACTCGCGATTCGACAGACCTTATTTCGCAGACTTTGTACGACTACGTACAGACGACAACTGCCTTCTGGGAAATGTCTGGGAAGGAGCGGGGGCTACTCAAGCAAGACCCTAGAGGCAGGGGTGTTATTGTGAGTTTCATTGAAGAGATGCATGGCACTGACGAGAGCTTCGTGCGCTGGTCATGATGACTGGAGAGGAGCAGTGGAAAATGAGATGCCCAAGAATACTCTAGAGAGGGAAAGATCGAGGATCAATGTGAATTCAAGGGGGGGGGGGGAAGATTGTGTCTGTGTTGCCACATCCAAAGGCGTTTCCCTTTTGGAGCAGCCCTAGCACCTGCAGCTGATATGAAGTAGATATGTTTATTCACGTAAACGACTGGGGTGGAACCATCAATCTGGCGTCGGCTCTGTGGACAACTCCTCCGCGCCCGGTATTGTACAGTATTGTTCTGCCGTCATCCTGGTGATCAGCTCTAGCCTCGACGACTGTCTGGCAGGCGCGGAGCTTCAAATGCGGCAATCCAGCCATCAGATGGTGCCAGTTTGAGCTTAGTGCCAATTTCGAAGCAGCAGGGGCACCGCGGCTTCTCCATCGACTACGGGCAATAGAAGCAGTGTTGGGGTGGGCAGGGCAAGGGCACGCAATCGTTCCTTCCCACCCCTTCCCATCCCATCCCATCCCGTCACGGACCAGTCTGTTCGCTTCAACTGCAATCATTGTCCCGTCTAGTCCATCTGGCACAACACAAATGTTGTGCGGCAGGTCAAAGTTCACAAGCACACGAGAATCTTTCTCCCGTCAATGTCTTCGAGAACACGATGCTTGATGCGCAATGGCGACGGGCAAGCGCAACGAGCACGCGTTATTGTACGCACAGTACATGCATATTGTGTGAGCTGCAATGGCAGGTCGCGCATCTCGGGTCCACCGATTGCCTTTCTCTCCGGCCGCCTCCTTACATACCACCCATACAAGACGGTACACGATCAGCTCGATATCACACCTCGATAATCATGTACAAGCACTCACAGAACGTATGTACTGTACCACAATGGTACGGACCAACGGCAATGCCGCGCATCAGCACCACCCTGCTCCTCCTCAGTGCAACTCCACATCGAGCTAAGGCTAGTGAACGACCAGGTCTCAAGTTGGGGACGAGACCAGTGGCTGCCGTGACGTTCTCACCATTGTTGGTCTTGCCAGTCGGGAACCCAATAGGGAAAGACTAGGCATCCTTGCAGGCGCGAATCGGTATTTCATCGAATCCTCAGGCCCACACTGAGGTTTCCCAAGAAAAACCACAGTGTCTTGGCATACATATCTACCCAGGTAGGCTCTTGACCAAGCAGCTACATCCTAGCCACTTGAGCAGGGGCATAAGGAGCGCAGAAGCCTCGCTCTGCACAAAACACATTTTACACATTCTGCGGCGAGGCGCCGCAAATACGATTTGAAAAGACCGAAAATTTGACTTTTAGCATACGCGGCACGGAAGGCGGGTGTGGGCCGGCTGCAGATATCGCTCGCTGTCGCCTTCGGGAAGCCGCTGGAGAGAGGTACGGCGAATGCTTGAAAAGATCTCACGAGGTTCCTTTGTCGCCTCCGGGGAAATGACGAGGAATGATGAGATGCATGCGTGGTAAAAAGGAGGCCGAAGACCTCTACTGCTCGTTCCCAAAGGCATGCAATGGTAAGCAATACGTATGTACATGCACGTATGCGAGCTGCATGAGGATTGGGCGGCGGGGAAAGCTCGTTCGTAAACTCTGTGTCACTAGCTATCCACAGCCAAGGTCGCGCAATCGGTTTGTCTCGATTCGCTGAACGGACCGAGACAAGTGAATAGCCACAGGTCAGGAACACGCATCATCTCGACGTCCCCAGTACTGACATGGTTTTCCAAAATGTTGATGAGATTGCGCGGGCGTCCTGCAAGTGTGAATAATCTTTTCTTCATTCCGGCCGTTTGTGGGAGAAAGAGACAGATAGACAGGGAGACATTTGTCTCTGGTACTGATTTGCTGCCCATCTTGGTCCAAACCATCTGCCTTCCCAGATCTGGTCAGGGTCGTAGAGCTGCAGTGCTGCTATAGCCAGGTCAGCCTAGATGCTTACACCAATGCTCTCTTCTTCGTGTCAGCAATCCCTTGACCAAACATCAGGAATGCAGCACGCAGTGCTTATCTGCGTCTCTATTGGTGATACTTGTCGGGAAACCCTGGAGCAAGCGAGTCTCTTTTCCACGAATGCATCCGGAGATCACAGCCGGCTGAGATGAACGCCTCCGTTTGTAGGGAGTACGGAGTACATAATTAAGTCACGTTTTGGTAAGAGAGAAGAATCTCAAGCAACCCGAAGAGGCCCTTGACCCTTGCCCCGACGAGGTGGGGGCGCGTGTCTAAAAAGAAGGGCACTAGTCCGTACTACAGACCTATCCCGTTGTCAGTCGCAAATTACTCTCACTGCCGTGCAACGGCGCGTGGCCAATCGTAGACGCGACATTTGAGAGAAGCAAATTAGTTTTGTCGGGCCCCGAGCCACAGCCGGGATTGGCGCCTCCCGATCTGTCGGTGTGTCCGGTGGTGCCCATCTAGCCATCATAGAAGGGTCGGATGGTCCATTGATACATAACTACGCCCATGGTAAAGGCGAGACAACGAGGAAGGGATCCAAAGGACCGAAAGAAGAAAAGAAGAAAATCATGAAAAGGGGAATGGGAAAAGGAACAGAAAAAAAAATAGAAAAATTAAAAAAAATTGTAATCAAAATTCAGAAAGCGTGGCACTGGAAAGTCCTCGTAAAGCCCGGTCCGACTGGGCGCTCTGTCGCGCAATCAGGTCAGAGTTTCTTTCATCCAGGCAGGAAGAAAGCGACTGCATTTCTGGTTCAAGCGACGGAGCATCATCTCGTCGAATTTCAGCTGGCAGCGAGGTAACGCATTACTCTCTCTCTCTCTCTCTCTACAAAAAATTGGTGGACTCGATGATACATGCTATCGTCCGGAGACGACCAATTCTCCAGGCCCATAAGTGACGGGGAGGTGCCAGTGACGGGGGTCATCCGGGTCTTGCCCGATGATCGTCGTTCTCGCAGGGACGCTATCGATGTCGATAAGCCCCAAAGCCGCAAGCATCCAGCGAGCTTATGTGGCTGTCGCCAAATTGCTCGGATCGGTCTGCGCCGCCAAAGGCCATCTGCAAAGCCTTGTGGGGTCTTTTCTGTCTTTTTGATAATCTCTTCCCATGTCCCTTTTCTTTACGTATGTGATTGTCAGACGTAATGTTTCCTTTGGGGGATTGCAAACCGAGCTTGTCTTTCCGATCACTGCGCAATGTCAAGTAGGCAGCCCAACAGACCGCTTTCAGACGCTGCATACACGCCAGTTGATCTGGCGATCCGGATGTGATCCTCCTCGGCCAACTCCAGCGGCGTGATCGCGTCTTGTTGTTCACATTGTCACGTGTAGCGGCACGGTCAGAGGACATAGGTGCGAAGACGCACAAAGTTCGAGGGGACGACCCAGCACGCCGGGCACGCATACATACAGTATTGTGCATCTCGTGAGTTGCGGGGATCGGTCTACATTCCACGCGCGACTTCAAACTGTCGTGCTGATGGTCGGAATTCATTGTCTTGCCCCCTTGCTTCAGTCGCTTTCAGATCCACGCACGTGCCTGGTGAATGTGGTACAACGGACATAAACGTCGATTCTGTCAGGGCGCGTGAGACAGTAGCGAGAAAAGAGGGGGGGGGGTAAGCATCCTGCAGCAATGTGATTGTTGGCGCTCCATGTGATGAACGGGACGGACTGTGTCACAGGGATACTTCTTCTCATTCAATTGCTCCAAGTAAGGGGTATCTCGCTCGTCTTGAACTCGGCAATTCTGACGATGCTGGGCCATGAACGATGTCCCGACTCGACATACTTGTGTACATACCGTAGGCTGCCGACCTGCAGACTACGAGCCTGCGAAGTTGCACCAAGCCGAGGGCTATATCGAA
>JAPFUF010000528.1:0-60476 GCA_030780645.1 Aschersonia sp. MBC 508
TCCCGCCGCCCAGACCAACCATCTACTATGTATGGCCCGTCCCTTATCAATGCTCCAGGTTTTTCACATGGCACATCCCGCGATCAAGGCTACACATTTACTACGGGTGGCCCATCAACTACCAATGGTCCAGTTATTGCACATGGTACATCCCGCCGCCCAGACCAACGAACTACTATGTATGGCCCGTCCACTACCAACGCTGTGTCTGGCGTTCAAGGCCAAAGATCTGCCGGAGGGGGCCCTTCTGCTATAGGTAGTCCACCTGCTGTCAACGGTCTGGTTTCTATAAATGGTCAATCTGCTGCAAATGGTGTACCCGCATTTCAAGGCCAAAGATCTGCCGGAGGGGGCCTTTCTGCTATAGATGGTCCACCTACCGTTAACGGTCTGGTTTCTATAAATGGTCAATCTGCTGCAAATGGTCAATCTGCTGCGAATGGTGTACCCGCATTTCAAGGCCAAAGATCTGCCGGAGGGGGCCTTTCTGCTATAGATGGTCCACCTACCGTTAACGGTCTGGTTTCTACAAATGGTCAATTTGCTGCAAATGGTCAATCTGCTGCAAATGGTCAACCTGCTGCAAATGGTCAACTTGCTGCAAATGGTGTGCTCGCATTTCAAGGCCACAGATATATGATGTGTAGCGCGTATTGTGCAAATGGTTCTTCGAGTCGTCAAGGCACAAGATCTACCGTTGGAGGCCCATTCGCTTTCAACCCTTTATGCAGCAATCAAAGTCGAAGACCTTCTTGGAGTCGCACAGTTGCTGCAGATGGTCCATCCGGCCACCACGACCAAAGATATGCCGTGAATAACGCATATAAATCTGATATGGGTGACGAAGGAACGGCCACCGAACCAATACCAGGACGCGTCTCATTGTGTCCATTTGGTCCAGGCCTGGGGTATTTCCCGAATCCTATATACGGACCGCCCTTGGGTGGCACATTTCGTCCAGCGGATCCCCTCAACGCAAGACCACATCACGAACCAGTCTCGCAACCGGTCAGACTGGGTGCAATGGACTGGGATGAATTGAACGCACTTCTTAAAGATAAGCAAAGAGCAGCCCCGGACTCTCAAATGGCCGTCCAGACGCCGGAGACAGGCCATCGAGACCTGCCACAAGTCAATGCTACGGATGACAACCAAGACTCGGACAAAGACTGTGTAATGGATGTGCAGGATTCGGGAACAAGCCATCAAGACGTGCCACGTGTCCTTGTCATGGATGGCCT
Organism: Aschersonia sp. MBC 508; assembly: GCA_030780645.1. Classification (NCBI taxonomy): domain Eukaryota; kingdom Fungi; phylum Ascomycota; class Sordariomycetes; order Hypocreales; family Clavicipitaceae; genus Aschersonia; species Aschersonia sp. MBC 508. Next base: position 1,242 of record JAPFUF010000528.1, read on the forward strand.
AGACTCCGAGAATGCGTCCGTCATGGACATCCATGAGGTGGAGGAAGGTCATCAGGACCAAACACCAAGTGATGCTATGGATTATGACCTAGCGTCTGAGCCAGGTTCTGAAACGGACATCCAGGCATCTCTAATGAGCCTTCAAGGCCCGGCACCATCTATTGCTACGGGGGATGAGCCAGAGCTTGAGCTGGATTCTGACTCTGAAATGTACGACCCTTCATCCGACATCAATGATGATGATATCGACATGGACGACTTCTTCAAGATCGGGTCCGAGGTGCGGCCGCCTTCTCTGAGCACTTTTTCGTTCCGGGTGAATGACGAGGAGTCTTTTACGCTGGGCAACACATGGTCACAAACTATCGGCGACCGAGACCCCGAAACTAGGAATGGAGGATGCCCCAATTCCCCCAATGAAGGACCGGTCGATGACATGCAGAAATATTTCGGGCCGTATTGCCGGGTAGCCAGTAGCAAATCGGATTCTCTGTCAGGAGAGTCCCATGTCTCGCTTTCAGACATTTCCCCGCTGCCATCCCGTACCCCGAGTCCAGACATCATGAACAACAGCAATGCCGCCAAGACCAACACCAGCACCAACAATGCCAATACCAGTAACACAAACAGAATCAACACAAGCAGAACCAACCGCATCAACAAGCGCAGAAAAAAGAGTCTCGTCGCGTCCAGTACTCCACGCGCCGACAACAAAGTAGAGCCGGAAGTGGCTGCTGAGCCGCTATCATCCGACAACACGAGGCCAGACATCAACAAGCTCGTCCACACGCCCGATATTGTCGACGAAGTACTAAAGCTGGTGGCGGCTAGTGGCGATGCCGGCCCTGTTGGGCCACAGACGAACTTTTTTAAACTCGCACAACATTTTTGCCGCATGGAGGCCGAATTCGTCTTCAAGAATCGAATCACGCATCTTTGCGACGACCACCTGTCTCGCAGCGAGGTTTTCTTACACAGGATCACCCGCAGCGCCCACGACTGCGATTGGCTGCTGCGACGATTGAGAGGTCACGCCAAGCCGCCCGGCAAAGCCCGCGACGTGTCGGAACCCATTGCCGACCTGAAAAAATGCCTGTCTGGGCTCAGAGAGGCGATGAGCACCGTCACGTTCGGTATCGGGATGCTCAGGAACACAGCGACGGAGCTGCGTGGTGATAGCCCCTCCGTCAGGCGTGCGCAGGTGATAACCCACGGTACCTTCGAGATCCACGGACTTGTGGCGGCAGACCTCAAGCATGTCATTCTGGGCCTCCTTCATATTTCGAGAAAGGTGATAGTGCTTTGGGAGCTTGAGAATGCTTGGTGAGCTTGACGCTGTCCAGACGGCCTGGCGCCAGATCAGAACCCCATGCTCCGGTGAGAGGCGGTCGGCGACCCAGCCCTCGTAATCCTCGAGGCGGCTCGCCGGAAGGCTGGCGCCCGGCCGGTTCCGCGGTGAGAGGATCGCCGCGCCGTCGTGAGCCTGGCAGGGCTCCTTGCCGAGCGCCAGGGTGCCCGCCCCGATGAAGTACTCGTCGGTCCACTGTTGGCCACGGCCTGGGTATTTGCTGTGGATTAGGGTCAGGATGGTCAATGCCAGGTCGCGCCACGAGAGCTTGTCATCCGGGAGACTGTGCGTCGCCAGCTGCTGCAGGTTAAGCAGGGCGTACGCATCGGCGTGGACCTCGAGGGCGCGGCCACACTCGCCCACGTCCCGCACAAGGCCGGTCACCACCTTGGCGCGCCTGGACAGATGGGCAGGAGGATTCTTTAGCTGCTGCGCGGCGAGGGCCGTCGGCGTCGCTCCGACCGAGAGCGTGAGCTAGTCCAGCGAGGTGAGGCTCAGGGCACCCGGCGCCCTAGCTATCATGTCGTTGGCCGCTGCCAGCGCGGCCGTCACTTCCATCTTGAAGGTGTCCATGGCTGCGGCGGTCGTGTTGCTGCCATACGAGTGCCCCGCGTGTGAGTCCAAGCCGGACATGACCATTTCGTGCCGGCCGTGCGCTAACAGCAAGAGGTCGATCAGGTTTTGGAGCAGCCGGTCACTGCCCGCTTGCACACCGGCCCTGATCACGCCTACGTTCAATTGAACAAATACCAGAATTCTGATGGACTACACGCTTTTAGAAGGATTTCAAAAGGGCCAGCTGGGCGGGATCGTCAGCCAGGACTGACACGCTACCCCTTCCGAGTGTGTCTGTTATGGCAGGCCAGCTTGGCCACGGCGGTGCGACATATTGGCACGCCATAAAGTGTCTATGTCCCAGTGTCAATTCGGGAACGACTATTGGAGGAGGAGGTTGCTTCGCAAGTTTTGGAGTTTTGGTGTACCGGGATTAATTATTTTGCCATTTCTTTTCTGATTTCGTAGTTCTGCCAATATTAAGACTGCTTCTTGCATTGTCGATACAGTAACATTCACAAGCTGGCGCCTCCAATGGACCGCCGTCTGGAGACACTGGATAGGCCCGACCTCGTCGCGGACAGAGGGGGTATTCAGTCGGAGTGGCATTGCTGCCGACCTGCATCTGCATAAATCTCCACACACTGCCGAATCGTAACCAAGGTCAGCCTTGCCAAAGTATAGCGCGATGCCTCGTCTCAGTGCCGTTTGTGTACCTTGTGCGAGCTGATGGGGGCCCGCCACCCGATATGCAGCTCTTCGCAAAGGTCGAGCATGCGCTTACAGTTCCTGCCCACGGCAGCGCAGTTGATGATGGCCGCCGGCGTCGGCAGGCTGTCAATCCTTCTGCCGCGACACTCCTCGAGCACGCCTGCAGGGGCTGGCAGGTCTCAATGTGAGGATTGAGTTCCCGAACATCGGCATTGTGTAATACACGATGGTAAAATGAGTCTCGATGAAACAATGGTTTAAGGCCTGTACAGTGCAGTACGTGTGCGGATGAGGAAAGGCAGCACAGCGGATGTGAAGACGGGAATCGGCGGCCAGTACAGCACGTGAACGAATGAGAAAGGGCAGGACAACACGTGTGAAGACGACAAAGGGCAGCAGCGCAGCAGCAGAGGTAGAGACGGGAAATGGCAGCGCAGCATAGATAAAAGACGAGAGAGGACAGCACGGCAAATGTCAAGACGAGAAAGGGTAGCACAAACAATGTAAAGACGAGACAGGGCAGCAGCGAAGCAGCAGATGTAGAGACGAGAATCGACAGCACAGCAGAGCAGATGTGAAGACGAGAATTAGCAGTTAGTATAATATGTGTATAAACGAGAAAGGACGTGTAAGGACAACAAAGGGCAGTAGCGTAGTAAATAAAAAGATGAGAAATAGTAAAATAATATAAATTCAAGACAAGAGAGGGCAGCACGGCAGATATTAACATAAGAAAGGGTACTATAAATAATATAAAGATAAAATAGAGCAGTAGCGTAGTAGTAAATATAAAGACAAGTATTAATAATATAGTAAATTACAAAGACTGGAATTAGCGGTTAGTATAATATATAAATAAATAAGAAAAAACGTGTAAGGATAATACAAATTAGTAGTGTAATAGATAAAAAGATGAGAAATAGTAATATAATATAAATCAAAGAAGGGAGAGGACAGCACGGCAAACGCTGTGACGAGAAAGGGCAGCACAAAAGATATAAAGATGAGCCGGGGCAGAACACAACATGAATCAAGATGCGAGAGGGCAGTGTGGTGTATCTCGAGTTGAGAAAGGGTGAGGGTGGGCGGCACCGTACAAGTGAACGCGAGAGAGCAGCACAGCAAAATGGCCAAGACGTGAGACAGAGAGAGCACGCGCGCGCGCGGGGGGAAGCAGGAGAAGACGGCGAGTGTGCCAACGACCGGCGGTCCGACTCTTCTCGCCGCCTACATATGTCATCCCATGTCCCTCTTCTTCGGAGGGGCAAAAAGACGCCCGATTCCCATCCCATCCCAAACGCCAGCGTGCGCGTGCGTGTGAAGGAAACTGCATGATCCGACCGATAGTCGTTGGACGTCGGTCGGTCTATCGCATCAGCCTCACTTTCCACAACATGCTGTGCCAGGTCAAGTAGGCCAACGCACTGAGCCCACGAGAATTACTCGGAATCACCTGGCCAATTGCCTCCATCACATCCGTGTCACGCGCGTCGCGACATGTGCAGATCCTGCCCGAGTGATCTCGCTCATGCATCCAGAACGCCCGCCGCGCGCGCGCCAAGCTAGTCTCGAGGCAAATTCATCACATCTGCCAGGTTGCCTGGCTGCCTGCCTACCTGCCTTCCTTCCTTCCACCCCCTCCCCGGCCGTCTGCGTGTCTCAATCGAGGGGAGGCCGGGACCAGCACGCATGCAGCTACTCTTCTTGCCCTTGTCATTCATGCGTGATTGGCCCCCTTCTCAGCCACATGCAGCCCGTTCCCCCTCTCCTCTCCACGAACCCACGTTCAGCAGAACCGCAGTGAGGAAAAAGTGTGGCCTAGCCACTGGGTGCGAAAGTCGACTGGCGTCAACTTGCAGTTGCCTGCCGTGCGACCATACTCGCAGAAAGAACGAGCACGTTCAATGGTACGAGGACAGCCCGTGGCTACTCCCTGCTGCTCCTGCGACACACAAGTTAATACAATCAGCGAGGCGCCTCACTGACGAATTCGCGAGAAGCGTGACATGTCTTTGGGCCGCTGTTAGTGAGATAGAAAACTTGTCAATAATTGGGAGAAGAGGATAGCACTGCGTCCAACGGGAGACTTCCTGCCTGGCCTGGTCAGATGCCGATGAGGCTTGGCCGGCCTTCGCACAACACACTTGGCGGGCTGTGAGTCGCAGCCATTACATACATGTGCCCTTCATGATCTGCCTTTTGTGCTCTCCATTCGCCTCAAAAGAACAGTATGCAGCCATGTCAAGTGGCTCGTGACAGCACTCCAGCTCATTTTTTTTCTGGGGCATGCTTTCCGAGATAAAAGAGAGAGAGAGAGAGAAACATCATCCAAGGCATCATTACTCGCATTCAACGTTTATGACGTTTCCATCTTCAGTAGGGTCCAACAACCCGCTGGTGAACGTGCTTCAAAAATTCGCGCTGCGCCTGGAATGACGAGTAGTCACCCTTGAAAATCACGTCAAGAATGCCCACACTCTGAGGGTGGGCGGCGACTGCTTCCATCTGCGCACGCAACGCGCTGTATGCCTCCGCAAAGCAGGCAAGGATGGTGTTGGTGTTGGACGAGCCACCCGATATGTCGTTGGCAGCATTGTGTGGATCGATTATAGACAATCGGTCCTGACTCCTGTACGTAAATTCGACGACCTTTGCCTATCGAGTACATCAGTACCGGATTCGCGTCACCGAATTGGAGGATTGACGCACCTTGCTGACATACCCAACCGGCGGGACCAGAGATATCGCGTTCTTCTCATACTCAAACTGCTTGCCGTACAGCTCAAAGAATTCCAGGAGCGCCTCGCCGAGATTATGTCCCAATTCCATGGTACGACTTTGCACTTGAGGCATCAGCTGGAGCATGCTGACAACAAGGCAAATCACCGAGAATCCACCGATGCCTCCATTGACTGGTTCATTGAGGCCACGCATGAGCAGGAATTGCTTGATCAGCGTGACCAGGATAGGCATCGTCGGGTACTGCGCCTTCCATGAAAGAAAAGTGTCAATAGCCATCACACCGCTCATGTTGTCGAACGATACATCAACTTTCAAACCGGTAAGCTTGTCCACGAATTTGACCAACGGGATGCGCGCGTGGGCAATAACGACTATCGAATCACTCTCTGCAACTTTTTGCGTCACGAGGAATTTCTGAAACTTGTAAAGCCAGCTCTTCGCGCCAAGATACGTGGCCGGGCCGCCGCTCACGAAGCTCTGTGACAAGACAACGAGATCCATATCCGCGGTTGGAAGGTAGAGGCCGGACATGAAAGATCCGAACGGTTTTACCACGGCTTTGGCAAAGTCGCGCCCGTCTCTGCCCATTGCACTGCGCAAATTCTCAATGAGATAGTCCCGCGTCGCCTGCTCGAAATCTTGTGGGCGGACAAAGTCGTAGAAATCCAGGATCTCTTTGTGCAGTCTACAATGAACAATTAGTCTCGCGTTGGTAGAGGCTCGCTGAATCGCCTGTCCGACATACCTCAACGTCACATCCTCTGTACCGGTATGATCGCGAATGCGCCACGGGCACGGAGGCTCGTTCTCCTTGGGGAGCCAGATTGATGTCACTTGTCCTTTTCCTGGCTTCGCAGTCACCTTTTTCATATTACCATAATCAGGAGGCTTGATCTCGTCGCCTGCCGTTCTCTTCCTAGAACCAAGAGGGCCCAGTTGTTCGGACGGGGCGATGCTCGTGTCCTGTCCTTTGTTAGTCGTTGCAGAGACCCCAGAGCTGGATGGCTGCGGAGCCAGTAGCTGCTGATCAGAGGTCCGAGGAGACGGTTTCTCTTGACCATCCTCCTCATCTTCCGTGAGATCAAAGGAGAGAAAGTCTTCAGCTTGCGTGGGGGCATCTGGCTTGGGAGGCGCCTCGACTCGGGCCCTTCGGATGAGCTTCACAACATCCCTCTTCTTCTGAGTAGTTTCATCGGGGCAGGGCAAAGCCGTGTACGGATCAGGATTCGACCACTTGGGAGCAGGTATGGCCTCCGCATTGCTGAGGTCCATCCGTGCTTTCTTCTTTGCAGGCTTCTCGCCGTCAGAGGAATCTGATATGTCCATTTCAGACTCGGATTCATCGGTGAGATCATCGAGGTCGCGAAATTTCGCACCACCTTCCCCGTCGTCTAGGTGCTCGTCAGGGAGGTTGAGTGTTGCGCCCGAAATGAGCGCGCGTTCGGACGGGGGCGGTGGACGCTGCCAGCGCTTCCCTCCTTGCCTCTGTGGGCCACGCCTGTCGCGTTGATTGGACCGACCACCGAACGAGGGACCGGGGGGTGGAAGATTTGAGATACCAGCAGGTCTGTCGACGCGAAAGGTGAAATTTCCTTGAGGCACTTGCGGCCGATAGGAGTCTGTCCGACCCATGACATTGTGATTGCGTCGACCATCGCGGTCGTCATAGGAATCTTCGTGATCAGGGCCCCGGCTATCAAAACGCTGGGAGTTTCTTTGGTGATAACCGGATGGCGGCGCGGAAGTCGAGCGACTTCTCCAATTTCGCGCGCGATTTCTGTCATCGCTGCGCTTTTGCCTGTTCCTTGCCATTCTGTTTTTTTTCTCCTGATTTTGTCTCCGATACAGCGACTTTCCAAACCCCCACGAGGTAGGGACGGCAGACGGAGTGACGAAGCTTTGCCCGTATGCGACGTGCACGGAGGAACAGAAATCGAGATGATGGTGCCCAGCTGTTTTTGCGTGGTGCAGAAGGTACATTTCGTGCGGAGCCCCGGCATGATTAGTCAGAGTCGGACTCTCCACCGTGCGGAACGGCTGGCTGCCTTATTGAACGGTGACAGCACTAATGTCCTCGCGCCTTCCCTGCCCAACCCTACCCTACAAGCGTTCCCTGTTGTTGAAGATGGCAGTCGCACTCCCGGCAAGATGTTGATTGTCTGCCTGATCGAATGAAACAGCCACCACCCTTCTCCCTTCCTCCGGATCCCGACTTTCGCTGATTTCTGTGTGAAGACACACCCAGCATGTACTCCGTAGACGCTATCTGGAATAAGAGCATAAAAGAGAACACAATCAGCTGTCATCTCCTCGTGGGTGTCTCGATTGAGAGAGAGAAGACTCGATGATGTGGGTGGCAGTTGGCTTGGTCAATGTCACGCGCATGTGCGCATCCTGGGATTGCGCTATCTGTGTGCAAAAAAGGGACGAGTCGCTGCCGCGTCGCGGCTTTCTCCGCCGCGATCTGCCTGGTTGGGAATAGGAGCATGCGCATCCTGCAGCGCTCCTTGCCGACCAAACCTTCAGTGGGTGTGAGGGTTCGAGCCTGGCCCACACCTCCGAGTAGTGACACGTCCACTTCTGCATGTTCCAACCACTAGTCTGTGATGCGTTCAAGCTGCATCTGAGTTGAGCCATGCAAAGGAGACCACTAGCACGGTCAAGACTCAAACCCAGCCCTTCTTGCAGCACCGTTCAGCAGTCCGGCAGATCTTTCAAACGTGACGTCGCTGAACCCTGACGTACGTACTCAACTCTCAATACTTACTTACTTTGAAACAGCGGTGAAAGCTATGGTTTAATGGGTGATACGTTAGTTCCTTCCACATCGACGTTCGCCGACGAGGACTCGGCCATCGTTGAAACCATTTTCTGAGATGAAGGTTGGGCAAGTGGCCTCGACAGACATGCTTACCCCGCTCGCTGTCGAATCAAATCGCCTTGTCATCTGTATGTCGTGTATCAAAGTCGACTTTGGGTGACGTCGGATGGGAAGAGTCTCCCCGCATCATGAAGCACTGTAGCGTCGTGTCATTGACGTCGTACCGCTTTGCAGACACCCACGTATCCTGTCTGCAACGGTGGCTCGGAGACTGCAGATACTTGTGGAGACCCTCCATCTCGAACTCCCCTACCGCGGCCGCGAGGTCGTTGTCACTGACGGCGTCAACATTTACTTCCCAAAGACTCGCTCTACAGGATGACGCAGGGGACAATCGGGAGCCGTCGCCCGGTTTAGCTACAATGCCAGGAGCCACGAAGGCAAAGGCGAGGCAGGATCATGACCGGGCTGTCCTCGCGGAAATGGCGAAGCGCACGAAATGGAGGTTAGGTTCGGGTGTGATGTCAGTGCAAGAGACACAAGCATGGCGACGACAGTCTTCTGCATGGATGCCCGGTGCCCTGGTCGGAACGGGGCACACCACCGGGGGAGATTGTGGAGGGACGGCTTTAGCCAATCTTCCCGGGCCAGGGCAAAGCGCCAGAACATGGACTCTAGATAATCCGGGGCCATCTCGCCGCATCCGCGGTGACAGAAACACACGCATCATTCATCACAATCACGGACAATAGCTTGCGATGAGCTCCACTGCGGCTCGGCGCGTCAGGTAGCGCACGACTCTCATCGCAGGTTTGCTGGAATGGCAGGCGCAGCTGGTCCTGGCCACAGATTGCCAGTAGGGCCGATTGGCGAGAGGGGGGAAAGGTCAGTGTCAGGACGCGAGAGACGGCATCATCTTTCACGCTGCGTCATGTCGTCGTCGTGCAGGTTCGGAGGGTGAGAAGGGGGGAGGGTAACGGTGATGTCGTGGCATGAGGACCATTTCACTGGAGGTTGCTGGATGCGATGGGACGGAACCCTGGCCACTCGTCTTGCTATCGACGACACCACCGCTGTCTCAGGTGCGAGTGCTGCCCAACAAAAGGGTCAGAAAAAGGAAGGAAAGGAGCGAAAAGCAGACGACCAGGGGGAGTGAGAGAGAGGACCGGAGCCTGAAGGTGGGTGAAGGGAGAGTTGTGGATACGTCCCCGCTGAAAGGAGCGAGGTGATGTCACCACCCGCCAGATCGGGGGGGCCACCATCCTCCCAGCTCCCATCTCTAGATAATTGCTCGTCCGGGCCCGGACCCAGGCCCAAGTCTCAAGCCCAAGTCCCAAGCCCGAGGCTCTAGTCATAAATTCCAAGTCTCAAACCCGAGTCCCAGCCCGAGTCCAAGAAGCCGGCCAGACTCTCTCTCAAGTCTCTGTACATTCCACCTCGGGCACGTATTTGCACATCACACCAGCCATGACTTCAGCAGCGCCACAACCGCCTCTGCTGGCGGCAAAGGTCAAGGTCAATACTCGTTCACGCTGTCCCCTACGCAACAGTGGCAGCGCAGGCTGACACGCACATCAGCTAGCCAATGGGTGGTCAATTCCCCAGATCTTCGCCGGCCTCTATTCCATGGGCCGCAAGACCAGCAGTCAGACCATGAAGCTTGCTCTGGAGGCAGGCTATCGAGGGTTCGACTCAGCTCAAGTCTATCAGAATGAGCGCGAGGTGGGGACCGCGATCAACAATTTCATAGCCAGCTCAAAAGGCAGACTTTCTCGAGGAGACTTCTTCTTCACAACGAAGCTCGGCACCAACAGCCCAGACTGGGACACGGCACGTCTTTCCGTGACCATCTCGCTCGAGGTCTGCACGTTGGGCTACATCGACCTGTTCTTGCTTCACAGCCCCTACGGAGGCACAAAGGCGCGTCTTGCGAGCTGGGAAGCCCTTGAAGACGCCGTCATCGATGGTGAAATCCACTCCATCGGAGTCTGTAATTATGGCGTCGAACATGTGAGTGTAATTCTCCTGGCGGCAAGGCCGGATGAATCGGAAGGGAAGCTAAGTCAAATTGCAGATCGAGGAGTTGATGGCTGCCGGCCCGCGTATCATGCCGGTAGTCAACCAGATTGAATCACATCCATTCAACAACCAGTCGGCCATTCGCGAAGTATGTGCCAAGTACGGCATCCGCGTCCAGGCATCCGTTCCCCTGACACGGGGCAAACGCTTGTCGGACCCTACTGTGGTGCGACTCGCTGAGAGCTACAAATGCACTCCTGCTCAGCTCATGATACGGTATGTCTCGACGCGAGGCGTGCGTTTGCTCAGGGTTCGTGGCTGACTCTTTCAGATGGAGTCTGCAACAAGGCATGATTCCGTGCCCAAAGAGCACCCGAAAGGAGAGGCTCTGGGAGAACGCCAACGTCGCCGGCTTCCATATTACAGACGAAGACATGGAACTCTTGAACGGCCTGCACGATAAACATACGACTGACTGGTGAGACATTTCGTGGCCCGCTGAGACTCATGACGTATGACTAACGTTGACATCAGGGATCCGACCGAGGCTCCGTAGGCCGCAATGACCGTGGGATTCCCATGGTAGTCTGTTATTAGCCTGATTTCACGAAGAGCGTGTTATGTTTCGTGGTTTTCATCATGTGAGCCCACATGATATGGACTTTTTACTTTCTCGATATGCAAGAGCATGAGGTCTAACGCAAGGATCTCAAAACTTCAATGCACTGGAATGCAGTTTAGCTTTAGTCATGATTTCGTTTCAATCAAGTAGTTTCTCTTCTCTCTTTTCCGCCTGAGATGCTCGTCTCATGACGCTTCAAGTGAAAGACAACGGACTCCCGAACGAACTCGTATAGCTTTGTCATCAAAGTAAAGTCACAGCTTTGACTTGCCAGATAAAAGGTCATCTAGTAACGTCATCGCCAAAGCCACCACATCCTCTGCGACCCCCCAACTCAATTCGTATCCTCGGCCTCCTGCTCCATAAGCATGGATCACCGTCCTCTCCTTACTGCCAGCTGGCAAGGGCACTGACCACGACTCGACTTGAACCCTCATGCCCCCGTGTCGCGTTGGCCGCCGGCCCACCACATCAGAGACAATGGTGACATCCGCCACTGATAATGCCTGTCCCCCCTCCTGGCCACTACTGCTGCTCTTGCCATCACTGCCATCTGCAAGAGGCACGAGCAGAATGCCCTTTTCTAAAAGCGTCTTCCTCGTCGAGGCACATGGCTCGGCGCGCCAGTCCCCAGGCTCTTTCGTCCCCCCCACGATGGTGCCCCCGTGACAGAACCGCGGAATCAAGAAACTCCACGTCCCGTCCTTGTGCTGCCTCGTGATGGTATCTTTGACGCTGATATCGGTGACGATGGTTTGGCCTATGACGAGTTCCCAAAAACTCTCAGTATATACCCCTTGTCACTTAGATCTGCGCAGTAGGGCGGATGATGTGGGATGGTGAGCTTGGATTGGGTTCTAGAAAGGGCAGGAAGGGAAAGTAAGGCGGCGGATCGGTGTTGTTTCATCACACAGACCTCTGGTCGGGAAGCATTTCTCATCGCCGAAGCCCCTGCCGCTGGCATTGACAACGAAGAGCACATCTTGGCCGGCAGAGAAGGCATCCCACTCGCTGCTCAGATGCATCTTTTGCGCCCGCCCCCCGGCGAGGAGAAAGCGACGCAGCAACCCCTGGCAGTACACGGGCGCATTCACACAGAATGTCTGGTACTCAAAGCCCAGCGCCACGTCGGGCGGCAGCGCAGACTGATGGTACCTTTTGAAGCCCTCGAGTCCCGTCTCCTGGTAGAAACGGGCGGCATCTTGCTGCTGGAGATATGCGCTGTCAGGGGCCTCGAGCAGCTCGATCCCCTTTGTGCGCGTGATGCCGGCCGCCGGGTCCGATGCGACGAGGCGGTTGAAGGTGGCAACGGTGCGCTTGAGCCAGGCTGCTTCGCGGCCGAGCTGCGGCGTGGAAGCTGGGATGGGCCGCACATGGGCGCCTGCCCACATGGATGCGTAGTCCGGTGAGTGGTGCGGAGGCGCGCCTGGGATGGAGGACGGCCATTCCTGTGCAACGATGAGGATCTGCGGTACTGCTGGTGACGACGGCGGGTCCGAGGTTGTGCTGGCTCTCAACCGATTCTGGAGGGCGATGGCGATGGAGAGGCCTATGACGCCCGCACTGGATACATATGTATGTCATGGGTGCCGTCGGTCAGCGATGCAGTTACGGTTGGAGAGTCTGACGACAATCGACCACGTACCCGATGACTACAATGGTAGGCCTCTCAGACATTTTACGGTCCGTTGAGCATGTTTTGGTTGCGAAGAAGCACGATGCGAATCCTGGGACTGCCTGCCATGCAGGGCATCAAACCCGCCACGGTGTGAACGGTTCATGCCGGAGGTCGCCGGAATCGGCCCCACTGACCAAACATGTACATGAATTTGTTTGTCGCAGAAACATACAATACACTCCAGCAAGCCAACACAAGCATTGCATCTCAGGGTTGCGAATTGGCCTCCCTTTTTCTGCCATCTCTCGTGCATCGCCATCGTACAAAATGGGAATAGATGCCATATGGATGGGCAAGATACACCAGATCAAAAAACACACCCATATGCGTCCCGCCATGGAACCATCTCCGAACAAAAAATGCCAGGCGAGTGCGCAGGAACATTAGAAAAGAATCAGGATTCACATGCGTCCCGCCATGAGAACGTCTCACATGGTTCGTACACACACTCTGGCCGTAGCGCGGCAATGCTCCTCACCCGACCGAGAAGTCCGAGGAGGGACCTTGCAATGAACCTCTCTCACGGCCGCCACCTGAACGCGGGATGCTTCCAGTCGAGATCCTCAATCTCCTGCTGCGTTCTCCCCAATAGCTCCGCCTCCACGTTCCTCCCCACACGCCTTCTGTTGTCCCAGTTCATCCACAGGTTCGTCAGGATACCTACCACCAAGATGCCGCCCGCCGTCGCAAGATTCAGCCCGTTGCCGATGTGATAGTCGGGCCCGTCCCACGGCAGAAAGGCCCAGCTGCTGATGAGGCCGCCGATGTTGCCCATCATGACGTTGGTGCCGATGGCCGCACTGCGAGCCGTGTCACTGACAACGTTGGCGGAGACCTGGGCGTTGCACATGGCGCCGTTGCTGTACGTGGACATGGCGATGAGGAAGGTGGCGGCGTAGCGGACGGAGGCCGTGTCGGAAGCCAGGAACATGCAGTAGCCGATCATGACGAGCGGCGCCGACAGGATAATGAAGATCTGCCGCCTGTCCAGCTTCCAGCTCATGTAGGGAAAGGGCAGCATGCAGAAGACGCCGAGTATGTACGGCGGGGCCGTCAGCAGCTGCTGCTGGACCAGCGTCCTGCTGCTGAAGATGGACTTGACAATGGTGGGCAGGAAAAAGGCCAGGCCCTGCACGGTGACGTTGTTCAGCAGGAAGATGAAGGCCGTGCTGAGCGTGACGGGGTTCAGGATGCCGCGCTTGAGCTTGGTCGTGTCCATCCTGTCCAGCACCACGGTCTGGCCGACGCGCTCCGACTTGACCCTCGCGATGGACAGCTCCTTCTCCTCCGGGCTCAGCCAGCGCGCCGTCTCGGGCCGGTCCGTCAGGGTGAAGAGGGCCACGACCCCCAGCCCGATGGTGATGATGCCCTCGATGGCAAAGATCATGCGCCACCGCCGCAGGCCGGCGAAGCTGTCCAGGTTGAGGATGGCGGACGCGAGCAGTCCGCCAAAGGCGCCGGCCAGCGGCGCCGTGACAATGTAGAGCGCCAGCCGCAGCGCCAGCTCCGCCCGCCGGTACCATCTGGACAAGTAGTACGCGATGCCGGGCAGCATGCCGGCCTCGAAGACGCCCAGCAGGAATCTGGTCCCTGCCAGCTGGGCATAGTTGTGAACCCACCCGGTGGCCAGAGAGGTGACGCCGAACAGGATGGTGGCAACGGGCAAGAACCAGCCCGGTCCCACCCGCTTGCACAGCGGACTTGTGAATACGAGGCACACGGTGTAGCTGACGTAGAATAAGGAGATGATCTCGTTGTAGTTGTTTCCCGTGAGACCGAGCTCCTTTTCCAACCCGGCAATCCGAGCATTTCCTATTCAAGGGGGAGAAACGGGGGGACGGGAGGACAATGATCGTGTTAGTCTGCCAATCCTTGCCATATTTCTCACGCTGAACCCTCCTGATCTCAGAAGGAAAATCAAGTAACACGTAGCGAGGGACGCACCAAAGTTCGCTCTGTCAATGAAACAGAACAGGTAGAGTATGGCGACGGTCGGGACGACATGAAGATCGATCTTGCGTCGCAGTCTGCCTTCCGCCTTGGAATCAAACCGGGGCACCGAACCAAAGTACCTAAACCTCACGATGTTGGCCTACAGCTCAGGAGTTTACCCTTTTCTCTCTCTCTCTTTTGTTACCTTCCCCTGCGCCTTACGTGGACGAAACCCACAGAATGTACAAGTCTCACGTTACTTACTTTTCCCGGTTTTCTTCAGCTGCTCGGTGCGCATCTTCGTGAATCTCGACGCCATCGATGGATGCCTCGTGATCAACAGCACCAGAATTGTCATTTCCCTGGCGACCGGTTGTCATACTTTCTGTTTGTGAAGCACTGGGCCCCGACTTTCTGGTGGACGTGGCCATGGTGTTGCTGCCGCCGCTGCTGCTGCTGCTGCTGCTCGTAGTGTGGTAGGCCAAAAAGCTCGTCAGAGCAGCAGCACAAGGACAAGCCGTGCTCGATGCCCGGGGTCGGGAAGGGAAGGAAAACGACGTAGCAGCTGATCTGATCAGCAACAGGCACAGAAGGGTGCTCTTCTGTATAACATGCTCGACATGATCGGACCGACGAGCAAATGAGAAAGAAGGAGAGGAGCGAGAGGGCGGGTAGAGATTTATGCGATGCGATTACACGACTTCAAAGGAAGAAAGGCCACGCTGCCCGGCTGGGCCAGCTCGGGCACCTATTGGCCAAGGGCTTGGCGACATCTCCCCATCTGGTCCACCGAGCGTGGACTATTGTCTATTCTGTTTTTTTTTTATCCTTTTCTTGCTCTGGTCCCCATGTCAGAGTGGCGGGATGTGATAGTGCCCGCCCGTGGGGCTCAGCGCTCGGCACGCGCGCTCGTCGAGAAAAAAAAAAAAGGACAAGAAAGCAAGCAAGAGTTGAGGTACACAAAAGGCGAAACGAAGAGGCGACCTACATAAGATAGATACACGAGGAAGGTGGTGCCCGAACGCCCCGAGCCTGCCGGGAAGAAATGAAACGGTCTGGGCCCCGTGGCCGGCGCAGCGTCTCCACTGAATAGACTGGCTGGCTGGCTGGTTTTTTACTGGAATGGGTGCCAGGTGGTCCAACGCCCCGGAAGATTATGTGTGGGACGCGGAAAAGACGAACCAACAAGACCACCAATCTTACATCAGAAGGCTGCCCGCATTTTCCGCTTGCCTGGTTCCGGTTCGCCCATGGGGGAGGGCGGCAGATGTGAGAGTTGGTGAAGACGACGACGACGACGTTGCTCAGCATCCGTCCATTCGCTTATTCTTGGCCAATTCGACGACCACACGCTCGCCGAGCACGACAGATACGAAGTGCAGGTGGTCAATCGCACTAGCCAGCTCAGCCGGGTGCACGCGACGCTGGAGCTGAAGCCCCTGGCCGATGTGTGCCCGGAGATGAGATCGAAGCCGTGAATCATTGACCTTGAGCATTCGAAAGACTTTGTACGCATTCGCCCGTGGGCAGCGGAAAAAGGCCAAGTTCCCGACGGTCGTCTCATGTTGCGCTGCAGCGAAAGCATGACCAGCGCAACCCACATGCTTTGCACGGATTTCCTTGGTGAAAAAGCAAGAATCACAAGCTTCATGTCGCCGGCCGCCGATGCGGGTTTCACGTCTGCGGAAATGCAGTGAGAAGAAGCATCGTGATGCCATTGCCGCTTCGACGCATGACACGACTGAACGAGCAGTGAGGCGCAGTGGCTTGGTCCGCTGGAGCCTCACGCGGATGCGCAGACTGAGAGACCAGACTGCCTGCCCGTGATAAGGCATTCGGACAAGTCCGACGGGAAACCTGCCCATTTCGCCATGCTGCACACTGTCGGACTATCAATCAGGGCATGCCCGAAAGGTCGGAACCGGCGATATTGCGGATCGTGAGGGCGGGTCGGGCCCGACGATTACCGTCTGTATGTAACATGTCATGAAGAAAGTGAGTCGCCGCCAAGCTCACAAGCTGCCAAAGTATCCATACTTGAAACTCGTGCGAGCTGCCGTCTCGCGCGTAGAGATTGCTCGCTTAAGTGGGCATCCGCGTTCCTGGCACACAACAGTCAGCAACCGTGTGTGTTTGCCATGCTGAAATGAGGCACGAGCACCCCGCGGCGACGACAATGCCACGCGGGCCTCCCAGCCCCCTCCATGATAATGCCATTGCTATCGAGCCAGCCTTTGAATATGAGCAGGCTGCCTGGTCGCTCTCCGGGCGGGCGTCGTGCCTGCCCCCGAGGAGTAAGTAGCGTGCACGTGGGGATCCAGTGCCAAAGCCCAGGGCGTGAGCCCGGGCCGTGCATGGGTTTGGGTCCTTTGGGTCTTTGGTGGTAGATTATGGATCAGACGCGAACACCAGGCGAGGGGATCCGGGACATGTGCACGACACGAGGCATGCGAAGCAAGTCTTGATAATAATAAGAGGGCACCATCTATCGGCTGGGTCGTGCCAGACAACAACGCACCCGGTCGCCCGCAGTGTACTTCTGGTAGCTTGAAGCTGGACGCAGAGGGAGACGGCCGACGCGCGGTCGGCGTAGCACCATGTCACGCAGTGAGAGGATGAACTGATCTGCTCATAAGGGAGGATTGCTCATCCGACCGAAGCGCCCCCAGTTCATCCCACCAGTCAGAGGAATTGAAGGCATTTATCTAATGCTCACACTGTTCACGCTAGCCGCCCGTCTCTTGCGCCAATGGCAGACCAATGCTTACAAAGTGTCTTTCTCCCCCTTTGCGCGGGTGGAAATGCAGGTACGAGAACTCAGACCAGCAGAGATCCACCATGGGTCGAGGCGTGGCCGGCCGGTCGGCAAATGCTTGGAAATCATATCGCGCTGATTGGTCGAGACCCTGACTCGCCGGCCTGTCGGCCAATCATAGCTCAGGCATTCGAATGACAGCCTGTCAGCGATCAGCCGTTGCGTCAGTCCGCGTCTGCGCCGCCATTGTCGACAACAATAGTATAAATGACGTACATTCCCAGAGGTTTACGTCTAACTCCTGGCATCATTGAAACCGAACAATACAGTCCAACGCGTTGCAAAGTACCAATTGATTCGACTTTCTTTTCCCAAAATTGAAATCGCAAAGCTTGCCATTGCAATCACCGATCAATTCCACACAGTCAACCATGGCCATCACCAAGGCTTCTACTTGCTGCGCCAAGGACAGCGCCTCATGCGCCTGTGGTACGTCCCTTCCCTTGATCGCGAACAAAGTCTCGTGACGGCCCAAACAAATTTGGAAAAAATGGAAAGACGTCAATATTGATTTTTTTTTTTTTGCCTTAGCTCAACAAGCGACGTGTTCGTGCGGCAAGCAATCAGCCCTGAGCTGCAACTGCGATAAGGCGTCTTCTGAGAACGTCGTGGTCGGCGCGCGGTGCTCGTGTCGCGCCAGGCCAGCCGGCGGATGCACCTGCGACAGGGCCGCCACTGAAAATGCATCCCTGTCAGGCGCAACCTGCGCCTGTGGCTCAAGACCTGCCGGTAAGTCGAGGAGTCGCCCAGCGGCCCCCCCCAAACAACGCCAGTTCATCCAGCTGTTGTTCTTGTGGCGCTGACGCAGATGCAGACGCATGCACGTGCGAAAAAGCCAGCGACGGCGGCTTCAACCCTGCCATGGAGATCGACTTCACCACGCGCAGATAAAGCTGTTGGCGATCAATCGCACCACAATCGTGTATATTATCACTAGCATTTGGCTTACGACGATGGACAGCGGTCGGTTGGGAGTTGGTGGCGTTTTGCAAAATTTGGAGACTTGAGGGTCTGCCGGTACTGCTTGGCAGCACTACGAACGTGAGCCGCGCAGGATTCGTTGGCCTGACAGCATGTCATTATACAAGAAGAAACATTGTCATCATCGTTGTAACACACGCACACGTGACTAGTGGCAGAAGGCTCCACGTGATTTTCGAGTTTGATGACTCTATAGTCGTGGTTGCTGGTGAACAGACGTCACGGCGAGTCGTACCTTTGCCCGTACGAATAGTCTTCACTTTGGCTGAGGCATCTTCGTGAGAGACCGGGCTTTTGACTGAGGGAAAGACCTGCTTTTGACGGGGTCTATACGTGAAAAAATGGACTGAAGCTTTCTACCAAAGGTTGTAGTTGGCTGTCAGGAGAGCTGACGACCCTGCCAGCAAGACTAACAAAGGGCATCCCAGACCACACAACAACAGTCGTCATCGCTTGTTGAAATTCAGCCGGAAAATACTATTTACAGCCTGCCGCTCGACAGACCCCAGCTGACATCTATCTGTCCTTGTCACCCCACCACACGGTGACCCTCGTCAGAACGAGAAGGCCGCTCGACACTCGTCAGTTCTTCAGCTTGGACGCTGCGCTGACCAACGAGCCGCTCCCTCTGCTGCTGAAGATGGCCATTATACCGAAACCAACGTAGAACAGCGCGAGCGGGTACGCCACGAGCCCCCGCATCCCCTTCATCCTGCCCACTGCACAAAACATGCCGCTGGCGCTGTACGTGCACCACATGATTGCGGCCGTTGTCAGAACAATCCCAATCGGCGTGTCCATGGCCATGATGATTCCAAAGAGGCTCGTTGTCACGAGTGGAAGAAGACAGTAGCCGAGAACCGAAGCGGACCGGGGAAAAGTGAGAGTCGCGGAAAAGTGGCCACCATGTTGACTCGCCGCATGCGACGGTGGCTCACTGTACTGCGGGTGATAGGACTCCGATCCTGGAGCGTCGGTCGGCGACATGAGAGATAGAATCATGTGTAATGAGATGGACCCGAGCAGCGCCAAGCCGTATATATATCCAAAGTGCACTTTGCCCGAGAACAGCAATATTGTGCCGAACATGAGGAAGAAGAGGATCGGCCCAGCGAGGTCAGAGTCGTCCATGATATGCTGGTCGATGTGTCTGAAGGGGTTGAGGACTGCGAGGGTCTGGCTTGAGTAGTCAGCACCTTGCCTCGGAATTCACCGCTCTCCCTCTCTCGCCCCCAAAGCCTTGGACTCTCCCAGAGGTCTCGCTCACCTTCATCTGGATGTGGTTGAAGTTGACGCCCAACTCCTCCAGTAATGGAGGCTCACCGTCATAGCCCTCTGTCGAGAAGGCGGCCAGCCAGCCTGTCCTCAAGCCGCCCTGTTCCCCCATACGCCCTGACACGCCTGCGCCGCCGAAGCCGGCGGACGAGAAGCCTGATGGTCCGACAGGCGTGAAGCCGCCGGGCGCGCCGCCGCCGTAGCCATATGATGCCTGTTGTGGAGTGGCGGCCCCTGAGACGGCGGGAGTATATGACGATGGGTAAAATTGCAGGTTTTGCGCTCCGCCTGCACTCGCAGCGCCGTACCGGTTGTCCGGTTGGCCGCTGTAGTAATTGGACATGTCAGTCGCTGAGCCCGGGATTCGAGTCGAGGTCCAGGGCTTGAGAACGGTCGCAGGCGTGGCTACGGTGACGCGTTGGAAATCGTGATCTTGGGCTGGTCATCAAGGAAGGTGGGACACTGTCGTGTACAAAATGGCTGGCGCTGCCAGCCGGAGCTCCAGCGTGATGAATAGGACAGCTTGGCCCGCATTGCGACTTACCAGTCGCTGGGGACTGGGATTGGATGTATGGGGCGAGACTCGCCTATGAAACTTGACGCACGTGACTGAGCCTCCACCGGCAGCCGTGCGGCCATGCGTCCCTTCACTCCTTGTCAGGATTCTTGGCCGGTGCCAGAAAATAGCTCCAGTGTAAGCTGCGCGTGGTGGTCCCGCTTTCCCCTGCCCTACACTCCGGTTTGGCAGGCTGGCAGCTTGGATCTTGACGAAGCTCTCGGGAGAGCGAGCCGTGTTTAAATTCTTGTGAGTCTGCTTCGGAGGTTAGCGCAATGCCTGATATGCCGGGGACCTGATTGACTACAATACCTGCTGCGCAGTTGCAGGCTCAAGGAGGAGGTAATAGCAGGCAGCCCTTGCCGAGTGCCCGCTTGCCTGTAAGCAGGACTCCGACATGTAGAAAATCAAGCGAAGGGCGTCTGTTTCGTACTTTTTGGACCAGCGACGCAAAAAAAGCAGGATAGGATAACCCCGCAGTCCAGCTTTTCCATGAACTGGTTATTGTTCACATGTCAGAGAAATACGGGTCCAATGAAGACAATCGTTCAGCGACGCAAAAAAAGCAGGATAGGATAACCCCGCCGTCCAGCTTTTCCATGAACTGGTTATTGTTCACATGTCAGAGAAATACGGGTCCACTGAAGACAATCGTTCAGCCTGATCACGGTGGGCTGCGTTGCAGCTCTCTGGCTCATTGCCATTTCTCCCATGCAATGATGGCTCAGCTTTTCTTCACCACCGATGGCACCTGACCTTCTGGTAGCCAAAGGCTAATGGCAAACCATTCACGACTCAGATGGTTGTAGGCGGCTTCTGAGCATTGCACGCATCGCTATTGACCAAGAGGGCCACACGCTGCTTCCAAAGAACATGGCCAAGCCACTGAGTCCTCAGGCATGTTGTGCACAGTGGCTGTTCTGGAATCGAGGGCTGGCGAAGAAGCTTGAATGCGCCAATAAAAGTAAACACCTCCCTCTCTACTCCGTATTCCTCGGGCCTGCCTTTCCCCTAGTACTCGTGCTGGCACTAGGCGGGGCTGACAGCTACTAGACATGCTTGACAGCTGGTATTAAACGGGGCTGACAGGAAAACGGAATTACCCTGCGGAAATTCATTTGCGAGAAACACGTCTTTGAGAGCTCGCTTCGTTCCGCCGCAGAAAAGCAGCCTTGGATCCATTTTCTTCTGGTTGCGTCTGCATATTGTTGCGGCCCCGAAGTGCTTCTCTGATTCCCTGGCACCAGTTGTGTACCAATGTTTAAGCACTCGAGTTCCTTGTCTGTCCCACTTTAGCTTTTTCCGCCCACGCCGGCGACATGAGATTAATTACGCGTTTCGGTACCAGGCTTATTGGTGAGAGCGCTGGTGCGTTGGGTGTATTCTTAAGCCAGAGATATACAGTCGTCATCGTCATCTAGACAGTGAGTCCTTCGAGCCTGGCCAGACCACAAAGCATTGACGCAAGAACGCCTCTCAATCTTGACTCTGGCGATATGTTCAATGGCTTACCCTTCAACATCTTGTTACCTGACGGCACCATCGTTGCGTCGGAGAAGCCGACGTTTCCCATGACGAAATCGACGACGGAATTGACCAAGTACTCTTTGCTCATCACATCAAGTGGCCACAAACAGCCTGCAGAAAGAATAAAAGAGCACAACTCCGCTCATTGAATCGATCCCTCACGTATTAGAGAGATCGTCATCGATTGACACCACAGGATCATCGTACAACGCTAATGATTCCCAGAGTAAACGTGTGAACAAATCAGAAGGCGCACTGGGTTCCCTCCGTCCGCTTCTGCATGTTGAGGTCGCTCGAGGTAGCTCCGATGTTCGCTGTCACTGCCGATGCACCTTTTGCGCAGTGAAAATGACCCCAACGCACGGCAGCAAATATTCGACCTACTCATTCCCGCAACGCTGGTGTTCGCCTGACATTCTACCACGCTAATTTTATTTGCGTCCGTTCTCCGTGTTGCTTGACTGTGATTACCATAGTGATGGACTTTGCGAATGCATGACTTGCTATGGAAGTCAAGATACTTCCAAATCTATCAATTTATCTACTCCCTTGTTCTAAGTATCTGACTAGATCCTCACCCTTGAACCCGTTTCTGAGGTTCGCGTGCTAAGCGTGGCACTCAATCTTCTCGAGGATTCAGCTCATAATATTAAATGTTTGAGACGCATTCATTTTTCCATTGCGAGCCTCCTTCACCCAGCCCAGTCGCCCAGATACTAAGCACTTGACATTACGGATACTGCATCCTCAAGCTGCTCACCGGTCCGCCTGTATTGATGTTTGCGCACGCATCCGGCCTGATACGCATGTAGTGTTCTGTCCCTTGACATTCAAATTCCTCGAAATAATGGATGACGTAGTCCTGCTTGCATTTGCCGTCCACCCAGATCGAGTGTCGTCCATCCCCCACGACGCATTTGGACTCGTGTCTGACCTTCACCCGATGAGCCGTCACACCGGTCTCCACTCCAGGCAGCGAGGCCGCCGGCGTGGGCTTGGCCTAACATCATGAGCAGGAGGGAAAGACGCATGGTGAGTGGAAGAAGATGGCGGGTGGGTAAACACGGCAATGATAAAAGCTTTTCCTCAACGCGATGGGTCAATGAACGCCTCAATACCGTTCCTGCAAGGGGTGACTCGTTGCGTCAGCCTCTGGGCTCAGGAGAAGCCACAACCTGGACGCGGCACGAACATGTAGCTGACATGCGTGAGTGGAACCCCCCTGGCTTCCACAACATGGCAATCGGACAAGAAAACGCCTAATCCAGGATTATAGATGAAATTTCAGTAGTAGCAAATAAGATTTCAACGGAGGCTTTTTTGCACTTTCTTTTCCTCTTCCAAGAAAACTTATTGCTATCTCTTTATGTGCCTGCGAAGCAATGATGGCGTTTCACTCACAAAAGAACCGTTCGCGGACCCCCAGATTTCCAGCCTCGACTTGCGGGTTATCACGGAGGGGCGCTGCTACATCTCGGGCCATCGCCGTCGGCCCCACGGGCGCACGGCCGGCGGTCGGCAAAGTCAAACGGGATTGGCGTGGCGGCCAGGAACCCGCCGCGCTAATCTAGCTTCTACAACAAGTTGAGAATGTGCGGGGCATCGTGGAGAACGACCGACCGTGATAATCCATCGACGAGCCTCTGGAGAAGGATTTGTGTGGCTGATGCGGTGGAGGCACTCTTCGATCAACACGATGGATCGAAGAGGTACAGAGGGTAGACCAAGGGAGACGTGAATGGAAACATGTGTCAAGCTGATCACGTAGAAGCGAGCAGGGGCCACACCC
The DNA here is from genome assembly GCA_030780645.1 of Aschersonia sp. MBC 508. Classification (NCBI taxonomy): domain Eukaryota; kingdom Fungi; phylum Ascomycota; class Sordariomycetes; order Hypocreales; family Clavicipitaceae; genus Aschersonia; species Aschersonia sp. MBC 508. Next base: position 24,613 of record JAPFUF010000528.1, read on the forward strand.
AGTACATTCGAAGGTCCTTGCCTCCTTTTGAAGTGTAGCGAGCGGCCATTGACGAAGAGGCAGCTGCGCGCCGCCGGGGGGACTGGGGGAACTCGCAAGGAGGGAATTCTGATGTTAAAGGCCATTCTTATTCTTGCGGAGGCCTCGTCGCAACATCCTGCCTTGCTGTACGCCTAACAATGAACAGCGACCTCAACGGTAGCGTGAGATAGTAGGTCGCCTGGAGCATACCGATCATGCAAAAAAGGTTTCTATGACCTCGGAAATCACAAGCTCATATCTTGTACTTAGGCCACTGGGTGTGTCCATCGGGCTTCGTAGGGCGGTTGTGATGAGGTTGAACACTTGAATGCTCTTCCGTTCTCAGCATTTTCCGGTTTAACCCTTATGGATGTCTCTTAACTCGTGACATCCTTGGTCCATTGGATTGAAGGCAAATCGTAGCCCTGCAATCGTGGCTGTGGTCTGCACTCGGGTGAGGGAAGCTGTTCCAAAACTATGACATTGTATCTCTGAATAATGTAGGCAGAACTCAGCTGGGTTAATAAGTGCACTGATTCGATCTGCCTTCTTCCAGGTCTGCCGTCCTCGTTTTGATCTCGCGACGCGGCCTGACGCGGGACCGTTGAGAGAAGAGGACGCTGCGGCTGAGTTGAATCAGAAGAAAGATTGCTAGAGAGTCAGGGATTTCTCATGGATAGTTTGAGCAAGCTCAATCATCTCCGCAAGGAGTCGCGCCAACTGAACTTTGTTGCTTCGGGTAAGCTTTCATCTTATCCACCTCTATCCAGCGCTGACGATGTGCTAATGAATGCACTGTACCAGCCTCCTTTTCCAGTCTCACTCTGTCGGGTCGTCCACAACGCAGAAATATTATCTTTTGGCCCTCGTCCCCCCCGCTCTCCGTCGCAAAAAGGACACGCACATCCTCGGGCTACCCGCCGTGGTTCCTCTATATCGAAGTCTGACCTTGATGCTTCAAGTTTCGTGATTTCCGCTTCTACGACAAGCAACTCGACGTAGAAGAGTCGCAGCATGAAGATCAGCTCATCACCACGTTGCCAAGACAGGTACACTTTGGCCTCGGTCGTCAGACCTGTCCGTACAAGCGCAGCCCTCAAGTGCATCGTCATTCACTTTTCGGTAAGCTTCGAGGACAGGCTGGCTATAACAAGAGAAATTTTTGGACCTTTTATTTAGGGACGGGGAAAGTAAATATCTTTTTGAGGAGATCGTGGCTATCAGCTGGGACGTTTATATCGGCCCAGGGTTTGGTATCTGGCTTGAGGCTGGCGAAAGCCATCGCGCATACTACAGAACACATCTACGAATCCTAGGTGGGGAAGGATGGGGAGAATATGGGCTGAATAGAGGTACAATTTAGAGACTACAATTCCGCGCAAATTCCGCGCAGAGGAGCACGGACCGTTCCCTTGTACGTGATGGCATGTCACAATGGGGATATGCGGTTTCCAAAAGGGCACTTACGTCAGTTGGATAGCTCATGTGTCAAATGAGAATTGATTTTGTCCGCAGGCAGCCGCCAGATTCCACTGTTGTGCTTGAATCTGATGTATGTCACTAAAAGACGCACCGTCGACTTGGAGGCGAACAGCGAGTTTCGTCAGCGAGCCCGAAACGGCGTCCCATGGTCCCCACAAAGAAAGGTATTGAAGAGAGCTCTATCTCGGGAAGGACTCAAGACGTTGTTTGAAGCTTACTTCCTAATCTTGACTCAAATCGACGGCTGACCCGAGCTTCTCGCCCAGTCGTCCACTTCTAGAGTCTTGTCTGAGGGCCGATGCTAATAACGAATGAGCAAAGAGCTCATTGATTCCCTGGAGTCTTGAGTCACTACTGGGAAGATGCCATTGAGAACAAGATTTTACTCGAGAGTCTCCACGGTTTTCCATTTGAAAACCGTCTATGTAGGCATCAAACTAAAAGTCAATACCAGGCCGTAGACACGACGGGCGTGACGAAGAAATGTTAGCTTAAGTTATGTTATGCGAGACAAAAATGGCCTTTTCCACACAACTCGAGTGTTTTGCCGCGCCAAGTTGCTATTCAGGCCCAGCCGCATCACATGTTATGCAGAAGTGAGACGATGTTCGGTTTGACTGAAAGAAAGAATTACACTGATTATATCAAATCGATCTGCGGTCTCATCTAAGCATTGAATTACTTGTGATAAATTCCAAATCACCACTCCCTAAGTCGCAGGTTCAGGTAGCGACTATAGACATCGAGACCACCCCTCTATTAGTGCTATAAGTGCTCTATGCAAGCACTTCAACAACAGCAAATTATTTGCTCCCGACAAGCTTGGTGAAAAACATGTTCAGAAAGCGATAGTTCTTGTCTGGTGCTAATGAATCCTGCTTGACTTGAAGCTTGTCCCACCAGTACTTCTCTATATCAAGGAAGTCGTAGACGTATATGGGCTGAGAGAACTCTGAAGACTTGTTGTTCAAAACCCATAAATGACTTTGCGCATGATATGAAGGTGGCAAAGGTGCGTCAGAGGATAGTGTCCACCAGGGCATATCTGGTATATGCCCAAACGTGTACTTGCTGGTACCAGAAATACCAGGGAATGAGAAGGCCCGAATTTTGTATAAGCTTGTTGCATTTCCTATGTCTGTGCGTAAATTTTGATCGATAACTATGGCGTATTAGTATGAATAATGAGAGATTATGATTTTAAGTTTCTTCGTACGCGAACTAGACCTTGGGTGGTCCTTAAACTCAGGTCTTTCCCATTGGTATGTTATGCTTTGAACAGTATAGGTAGTAGAGAGGTTGCCCTAGGGAGCTGTAAGATCCTGCTCGTGCAGATACTTGAACCCAGAATTGCTTACTAGTATATTTCCGAAAAATCGATCTGGAGCCTCATAGAGTGGTTTGGTCTCAGCTACACGTGGATCCTTCGCAACCCTCGTAATCTAAATTATCATTGGTCAGTGAAGAAAATGATGGATTGAACAATATACAGACCCATGTCTTCACTGCATCCTTAGCCATCAGAACCGCGGCTCGTAGTTGTTGCTGCTTTTCCTTGAGAGAATCTGGCAATTTGACTAGGTAATCTTAGTTTTGAAGATTGTCTTTCTTTCATATCTGGCAGACATACTACTCTTCAACATTTGTAGCATACTATCATAGCTTGCATAGTCGTCAAACACTGCCCAGGTCTGCAAGAAGAGTGACGCCGTTAGCGCAACTTTGTCAATTAGTATATGTTTAGAACTTACCTGCTCAATGGCATCGGAATAGCTCAGAGGAGTAAACTCATTGTTCCAATTGAAAATTTGATCATACTGCTCGACAAGTGCCCTATCACTCCAAATGAGCTGTTGAAAGAACACTGTGACTTGTCCACTTACGATCTTTTCCACCGATGTTGCCCCGCTTCTGCAAGGAACTTGTCAGATAAGTTCTTAATATCCAAGAGACTAGCAGCGTTTGACTTGAAGGATTTGAGCTCTTGAATAATTGGCGATTTTGACTGCTTGGGCGGTGCGCCAACCCAGAACATTTCGGAAGTGATCTTTGAGTTGTTGGAGAGAAATTCCGAGGCGAGCTTCATGTTCGTTGTGACTGTTACGTCTACACCGTACATGCTAAAAGCTATCTTGGCACTTTATGAGGTGATTAGATAATGGCCTATAAGTTCAGGTATATTATACTGACTTTGCCTCCAGCTGTTCTTTTTGGGACAACTCTGTAGTCTGGATAGATACCTGGGCATAAAGGGCACCTCCCTCAACGAAATCTGAAGTACTCAGAAATGTCTCAACTCGGGCGCTTTGACAGGGAAGGCTTACCACTAATGAATCGATCCCCGTATCGTTCTTGTGGATTTGTAGCGTTGTTCCACTTGAATTGGTACTTCAGATTGGAAGATGGCTGCCGTGTCACGTCTGCTCTCACAATATATGTGAGAAGGCTGTTCTCGAACTGTAGCGATGCGTAAGTATTCCGGCAGGACTAGCCCTTGAAAGGTGGCGCCTCACAGTAGACTTATCCAACAGTTTTCCGGAGACTGCAGCGCTATTATCCAGGTATTTGATACCCAGACTGGCGCTAATCTCGAGCTCCTTGACAATCTGTCTATAATTCGGACATTAGTGCTGTGCTCAAGTCACGCGAACGCAAGCTCCTATTATCTTACGAATATTCAGTAATTTGATCTGCGTTGTAAGTAATCTTGACTTGATCTGGTGCGTCCGTGGGGCCTGTGACATCCACCGCACCGTTCATGCAGCCAGTTTGGAGGTAGGTGTTATATCTACACCAACGTTAGCGTGCAAAATGAGGCAGAGATTCTCTTCAAGACATGTTCTTCACCCTTGACCTAGACTCAATCCGTCCGAGTACGGAACTCTAGTAGCTCCTTCTGCATCTTTATGTGGCTTCTTCAGAGGCTGGCCCTTTGTTTTGTCTATCGAGTCAGTCACAGGGTCTTCAGATGAGTCCGGAACATTTTTTATAGAGCCGTCCGCAGGCCTTGTTGAGGGCCCGTTGTTGTGCCCGATTCTGCCATTGTTAATGCTGTTTTCGATAGTGTTATCAAAAGAGTTGGAGTGAGGCGTTGTTGCAGCTCCAACGTGAGCAAGCTGAGCCAATACAGCTAGGAGACAAGTGTAGCGCATGGCGCAAGTTGTACGCCAAATGCTCCACGCTGTCAGAGAAGCTCAGTGGCCAGGGTACAATTGACTTGCGATTTAAGTAAACTCTCTAAATCCTCACTTTATAGAACACGGGCAATACCTGTAAATCAGTCTTGCCAACATTCTTACCTCAAAGATAGAAGTTTCTTCCTCTTTGCGCCCTTGTTTTCCTAGATTCACCAATCTCATCTATTCAAATTATCACCGGATTATAACCCCACCTTGATGTGACTTCTCATACGAGGCGCAAGGCAGCACGGATATAATCGCTATACTTCATTAGGCTTAGCTAGAGTGAGTTCTCGGGACATACAAATACGTTGTCCTACAAATGGGTTGATCATTGCAAACTGGCGCTATTGTGGCCAGATCGCAGGACTGCCTCTAAACTTATCTTGTGAGCCCTGCATCGTAATCGTTAGAAGAGCCAAGACATTATAAGTTGGTTGGCTATGCATAACCCCACCCCAGTGGATAGGTAACGTTCCTTCTGCAGACAGCACTGATGTCGATGCTGGCACCGACGTCAACGTGGGCCGTGGAGATTTATGCCAGGGATTGTGCTATACGCTCGTCATTATCCTGGTTCCCCGGCGCAAATACATTCAGGGTGGACCGGACCGCTTGCAAGGAGTATGCAAAGTGCCTCGGCTCGCTCGCTGCTGTTTTCTATCGCAGCATCTTTCCATGTACAAGCTTAGGGGATTCTCTGAGTTAACAAGTTTCATGACTCGTACTGAAAATCTAGGGTATTAGACATGCACCGCACGTCGAGACGGGTTCTTCATATCCTTTTTCGCACATAATGAAGTCGATATACAAGGGAAGAGCTACGGCTTCTCGGAAGAGGCTAGACTCTGAATTCCACAGCTATTTGCTTACGTGTAGATAACCCTCTCATAGCCTTAAGGAATTTGAATTTTCATTGCCGGACTACACACTTCAAGTGTTTGAGTTATCGCATCACATAAGAGCTCTTCTTTGCAGGACATGCAAGCGAGCCAGAATCGCAGCTACTTTGGTACGGAAGAGCCTACCCTTGCCAATACGGGCGGGGAACTATCACAATCACCCCAACGAGTTCGACATACATTAATTTCTCCCGGCTAGCACGCAGACAGCATCATGCAAATAGACTCCTCCAGACACTCATTCTTTCGAGAGATAATTTCGGCCCGTCGCAATTTGATGAAAGTCTAAATTTGAAAACGTTGAGTTGAGCCATCTTCTGTGGCGCTTTCCGACCGACTCGAGCCGGTCTCGGCAGGCAAAGCTCGACTTCGCATGCCACTACAGATGCAGTCAAGATTGGGCGAATGAACCAGACTCGTGTTGATACTTCTGAGGACGAGTCCGAGACCATGGCACGATGCAAAGGTTCTACCGCCAGAACCCCTGCCTCATGCAAATACGATGGCTATACGATGGCTGGAATCTGCAGCAGAAAGGGCTATAAAGAGCCCGACCTGCACTTGCTCTTTACTTTCTCAAGTCCCGCAAGCTTCTCTCAACAAACAATCCAAGACAAACACTTACACAAATCTATTCCCTTACTCTTCAAGCCTCTTCCCTCTTCAATACTCAATCATTCAAAATGAAGGTCACTCTCCCTCTTCTCGCTATCTTTGCCGGTCTCGCCGCTGCTGAGATCTCGGGTGATGACACAACCAGCCAGGTTGCCGAAAAAAAGCAGATAAACAGTAGAATCCTTGGCAACAAGGACGCTGAGCTTGATACCAACGCCATCAACACCTCTCCTGACGTCGGGGGACTCACGTATTGCCCCACTGGCCAATTTTGCACCAGCGACAGAGTAAGAGTTTGCGCTAACAATCATTATAATCATGAGTTAACGACGGAATAGCAATGCGGTTCATGCTCATGCAATGACTGGACGAGCACGTGCGCGTAATAGGCGCATATGAGAGGCAGGCGTCAGATCTACGACAACAATCCTGACGCTTGCAAAGAGACTTCTAGGGCAATGTCGGTGGCAGAATTGATGAAGAAGAAGACAGCCTTACTAGCCAGAGTTGAATCAAGAGAAGGGATCTAAATCTGTCGTCAAGATAGCTTATATATATGGAATTCCAGTGATTAGGCGGAAAAGGCTGAATGTGGCTGCTCTATGGTGACACTGCGACAAGCGCGAGCTCATTGATATGGTAGCTCTCTCAGCTCTTTAGCCGCCAGGTATGTCTTGCATTGTGCGTGATTGACTGGGGCCTTCCAGAGTAGCTCTTGCAGAGAGTGAGTCCGCGACTTGTATCATTCTTGTATCATTCCGTAAAAATGCCGTCCGGAGGACAATTAGATGTAGCGATTGTATTGTTTTCTGAGTTGGCAGTAGCTGCCGATCGCCCGAGAAGCTCTTCATGACGCAACTATTCCCGCTTACGTTTGCCCAATTTAGTAGCATCCGCTGCAAATTGGAGGGGTCCGTGTGAGTTGCAGCCGCCTTAAGTAACCTGGACTAATCTCACATGCTCTTCTGGAGGAGTCGTGATGTATGGCTCACGAGGTCGGCGAATGACATTAGTCTAATTGCGAAATGTGTATGAAAAGGTTTAAACTAAACAACACGGTTTGTTCTTACAATTACTGGATCGGCTGTAGCACGCCCTGCGACTCACAAAACACATCAGTGGAAGCCCGGGCGCGCGACGAAATTCCTGTCCTTCACTGAGTAGTCTGCGGTGTCACCCTACTTTCCAGAGAACCTCGTGCGAAACGCACGCGCGACGGCACCATATGAAGGCCCTGAGGGTTAAAATCAAAGCTCTAACTCGCTGCTTTTGCTCCGTTCGAAGCGGCTTCGGCAGTCGTTTGGTGCTTTAAGCTTCATTGGCTTTACCTAATTCTTCAAGGGGATTCAAGATGGAAACTGGCGACGGAAACTGTGTATGTTGGATAAGCCCCGCCGATTCGCGAAATGAAAGACTGGAGGCACCGAGACATCTCGCCGGCTATTCTCGCCCACCAAGAGACAAATCTCATTTCACCCATCCACGGATCATGAAGCAATCGCTCAATGTTGAGCTCGAAAGTGGACTCATCCGGACAGTGAAGCCCGTGGTCAAGATAATGCGGGGAAAACAAGCGGAAGTTGTAAACTCGTGCCACTCACCCCACTCACATTCGCTGTACGAGACTGAGATCCTCATGCAATAGCAACTAAGCCTCAGCCAAGCGAGGAGAACCTTGAACAAAACCCACTCGATCCCTTCTTGATAGAGTCGTATATTTCGAAAAGTGGCTTCGCGAGCTGAAACGATATGAGTCTGATTTAAAAATGGAACAACACCTGGATCAGAGTTTGAATTCTATTGTAGCAATGCTTGACCGCCACTCTGGCGGAAGAGACAGCTGGCTTGGGCACCGTGAGCCGTCTCAGACTTTCCAAAAGGCGCGAAGCGATCAAACTTTTCGTTTCTAACCTCTGCCGATGAGGAGTGAAGTTGAGATCAAAGTGTGCAAGAAAGGTCCCGCAAGCGAATATGACGGTATCGGGGCGGACTGAAATTGATCAATCGGGAAATTTTGTACTTTCATAAAATAAGCTTTCGCCATGCTTTCGCCATGACAGGAGGGCAACCGAACGGAGCTAATGAGATGATCAGATACCTCTCGTCATACACACCGTTTTATATACAACTCCAATCGCGCGACCGAAATGCAGAGATGAGTGACAATTTGCGTCGCTATGGACCGACCATCACGTGACAGCAGTATTCGTGAGCTCCCATCACGCGTGGGCCAAAACAAGGGCGACTGCTTCACCTACAGACGATTGAGAGCTTTCTCAAGATGCGTGGCCGAACGCCACAGCATGGAAATTCCTCTACGTTCCGCGGCTCACAGAACACAATGTCGAGTCGGTCGCGAGCTGCTGCCGCGTCGGCGCTTCCTAGGGTCCAAGGCCGTTTGAGGGTAAGCCTCGGTGCATACTTCTTCGCGATGCCGCTTTCTTCCACGTCTTTACATATTCTGACGTGCGGATCCTCTTTGCCAGACTGCGTCATTCAGAGCTTCCCAGCCGACTTATAACCTGATCACCGGCGCGGAGTCGAATACGAGACCTTCATCACGACAGAGCCAGACTGCTGAGTCTAACCGCCCTGGATCACGAGACAGTTATAAGGAAAACATGGCTCCTCCAGACGCGGATGAGTACGAAAAATACAGGAAGGAGGTCGAGGCCCTGAAAGCAGAGATTGGAACCTTGCAATACCGAATGCAGACTGCCGAGCAGGAGAAGGAAATCGCCCTTTCTCAGCAGTCCAGCAAAGTAGAACAAGCTCGCCGGCGTGAACAGGACGAAATTCAGTTGCGACAAGACGCTGAAGCGCGGCAGGGAAAAGCTGTTGACGAGGCCCAAGCCCTCAGATCCGAACTCGATAGTTTCAAAGAAGAGGCCGACGCGACAGTACGAGATCTAGAACGCAAAGCTCGGCAAGCAGAGGACGAGTCACGACTACTGCAGGAGCAGCTCGAAGATCTACTGACTTCCAAAGAAGATGCTGCTCGGGTCGCGGACAAGAAGGCGACTGATCTACATATGCAAATTGCAGCATTACAGCATGCAGTGCAGGAATGGGAGCAGAAGGACCAAGCAAAAGACGACGAGGTACGACAAGCTCAATTAGCCATCTCAGAAAAAGAAGGCCATGTCGCCCAGCTCGAGGCCGATCTGATCCGTCTCAGAGCCCAGAGCGGCGATGCGGCGGAAACGATGGAGATCAAGAAGCAGCTTTCCGAAAACATTCGCGACTTGGTAGCAATGCAGAATGAGAACACGGAGTTGCGAGGTAAATTGGCGCAGCTTGAGGCTGTTGAAGTCCTGCAGGAAAAGATACGCGTGCTTCAAAATAAACTAGAACGGGCAGAGACGCTTGAACTGGAACTGGCAGAAACTCGCCTTCAGCGACAACAGCTGGAGGACGAACGCCGGGAATGGGTTCTTTATCTTGAGAACTCTTCTGAAACAGGCGAGAATGAATTCGACTCACCAAAAGCAGTTGCGAGGGCATTGTTTGAGGAGCGGCTTACCATAGCCTCCTACGTGGAGCAGCTGGGTGCTGCACAAGCACAAAATACTGCTCAAAGTCTCAGAATTCAATCATTGCAAGAGGAGGTGCACAAACTCAAAGAGGCGTTACGGTCTGCTAGCAGCTCTTCAGAGTCTCTTTCGAATGACAAAGCGCGGCTGCGGATAGATCGGCAGCGTGTACTCGCGCTCAAAGAAGTCGAATATCTCAGGGCGCAATTAAAGGCGCTGGATAGCGAGGATCTGACTATGCAGCCGGATCAATACGACGAGACACGTGCCTTGCGAATTTCCGAATTGGAAGGGGTGATAGACAATTACAAGACCGAGGTGCAAAAATTGCACAACGAGCTGTCTGCAGCAGAATCGGGTGTAGAACCACCAGCCTTGCAACCTACTTCTGGAACCAAACGCACCCGCGCCGAGGATGAAGAGATTCAGGAGCAGCTGGGTCAGATGACACGCAAGAACAGGAAGCTTCAAGACGAAGTGATGACCCTGAATACCAGAATTGCCTTGTTGGAAAAAGATCTGGCGGCCAACTCTGACCTTCTTTCCGCCGCCAAGGAGCATAATTCGAGACGAGTCTTGTCCTTGAGATCTAATCCAACATCAGACCACGAAGCAATCAAGCGTAGCACCCTGGACGCGCTGCAAAGTGAGAATTCGGATCTTCTGGCACAGCTTCGCTCCCGACATCCCAACCCATCTATTCCTGTCATTCCTACCTCCGTGTTGGGTGCGATGGAGAGAGAGATCGCAGCAGCGAAAGCCGAGACAGCCTCGGCGCAAAAGTCTGCCAAGCGCCTCAAAGAAGTCTGGGCTTCTAAGTCACAAGAATTCAAAGAGGCCATCTTTTCGACATTAGGATGGACGGTCACATTCATTCCAAACGGCAAGATGAGGGTCGAGAACATATACTCCCCCTCCCAAACGGACGAGCATGAGAACTCGATAGTCTTTGATGGGGAAAGGGGAACTATGAAAGTCGGCGGTGGTCCGAAGAGCCCCTTTGCCAGGAGGATAGGCGACCAGATCAGCTTCTGGGTTCGCGAGAAGGGTTGCATCCCTGGTTTCTTGGCAGCACTGACGCTGGAATTCTACGAGGAGCATTCGAGAGCGGCACAGAATTAAAGCGACACATTCAAACATTGGAGCTGTACAAGAACACCCTGTAATCTAGATGAGCGCAAATTTTACTTGGCATTGTGTGTGCTCGCGGCATGTCGACATGAAGCATTGACCTTGACCTTCTGAACTTACAAAGATCCGTCGTGCCTCCAAGCTTGCAGATAAACGGTGCGACAAGTTAAATAGACTCGAGCCGATCAAAAAATGTCCAACGGACAGCGCCACTGACAAAATGCCACAATTACTCATTTGACGCTGTACGAAACGGGGTTGGCTCAACGGCACCAAGCTTAGTCATTGCACCTCGGCACGTCAACGGAGTACTTACGCGCTCCCCGCAATCAAAATGTCACTGCCGTTTACGTCCAACACCTCGGAAGCTTTCAAAATAACCTTCAGCAATCGGCGCCGAGTCGCATTTTGAACTCATCCATTGTCTACAATTTCCATCACTACTTTGCCCCATCCGCCGCTTCAAACAGTGGAATGCTCCCCTCCAGCGCAAGTTCGCCCGCTGCACTGCCTCCTTGTGTCCAAAGCATATTAGCCGGGCATAGCAATCCAGCGACACGGCATCCTGTCTTCTTCACTAGCCGTCTCAAGAAAACGCCTGCAAACTCGTGGGGTGCAGGAGTCAGCCAGACCAGTCCTATCGCACAAGGGTACGCTTACGCGGACGCACGGGGTGTGTCGGTGCCTACTCCAAAGCTATAGGAATCTTTCTGTTTGTTCAGCTTCATGAGGGAATGTGGTAATGAGAACGCCATATGGAAGGGGTGGGCCGTAACCTCAGCGCTGAAGGTTTAATTCCCAGCCATTGCCATTGAGATTGTGTGGGTGTGATCGTGGGAATCGCGAAGACGTGTAGATGAGCGCATAGGACAAGGCACCCAGGCCGACTATCTCCCGCACAGTGTTATCTGTGAACAAGACTCCGGGTAGTAAATTGATGTATTAGGGGAACCGAGACTGTCGCTAGCTCAGTTTGGTCATTGACCCCCAGACTAATATCATACTAATAGAAATAAACATCGTTATCAAGCCCCAACGTAACTCACTGTCAATTCAATCGATCGCAATGCAGAACGCCGTACGTACCCCACAAGCCCATCTCACTGGAAAATTTCCCTCAGAAGCCTGTTCTCCCGTCGATGGCGCTCCTCGATCACGAAGAGCCATTCTTGATCGTGACGACGAGCACCAGGATGATGAGGAAAACGACCAGGCCAAGCAGGCCCATGAGCTTGACATTCTTCCACCACATCTGGCGCTTCAGTCCCCGACTCCGTACCCTAAAGTCTTGCGCGCTGTGCCCAAGCCTATCCGTCTTGTCAACGAGCAGATCGAGTCGCTCTCCTCGCTCCAGTAAGCTCTCAATATTTTGGGTCATGATACCCCTGACATCGTCAATCTCACGCTTCGCGTTGCCGATTGCATCATCTCTGCCACCACTCGTTGTGCCGTATTCGACCATCAGATTCCTGAGTTCTGAATTGAAGGAGCCAGCTCCATAATTCGGCATTTCGGGAAAGTCGCTGCCCTCGGGAAACTGCTCGAAGAATCGCTTGCGGATCTCAAAAAGAAATCCAAAGGGAATGCGACGACCGAGATCCGCGTCGGCCACGACAAGGAACGTGAGGCCTCCGGCGGCGGGGTGGTCGGGATGTTCTGACGGCGCTTCGGAGACGTAATGAATTTGATTTTGGCCATGCGTGTACGTCAATTTTTGTGGTGTTGCGTGCTCAATTTTGGGAAGAATGAGGGACGCGAGCGACGATGTCTGGGAAGAGGCGGACGTGGTGCATTCTGTCAGAATGGTTGTTTTGTGTGCAATGCACGAGCTTTGTACCGAGTTTTCTGGTCAGCATTGCCAGAATTGAGCGAAGAATACATCATGGTCACCTACTAGAGAAGCGGTGTGGCTGGAGTCGAAGAGGACGCCATTTTGAACAAGAAGCTGAATGCTGACCCGTGTCAAAAAGACAAAGAATAAGGGCTCAAATTCTTGACTTTACCGACTGTAGTGGGAAGCCCCTCGCGAGACAGACAGGTACAAGTATCGTGCAAAGGCGAACTGAGGAAGATGGCGAATAGTAACAAAGGTCAGCAGCCACGCGACGTCACACTTCAAACGGGTGAGGTAACGGGGCAACCTTAGTCGCTAGTGGGTCGGTCAATGACACATTGAGGCGCCGCCGGGAAGCGCAATTCCCCTGCATCATCCCTTTCATTTCCCACGTGACGCGGAATTTTGCTGTAATCGATAAGCCCCCCCGGGGGAAGCTCCAGAAACATTTTCCGAATGATACCAGGACAAAGAGTGTTCATCCATCGCCACTATCTTCTTGCCTACAGCCTGTCCTTCAAGAATTATTTCTGCTAGAGCGCCGAGAAGATGAGGCCTTTCTTTAAATGTTCCGGGGGATCATGAAACTTCTTTGCCGTAACGCTGCCTCACGAGTTGCTTGTGTTCCAGTCGCAGCGCACTGCCGGGTACTATCCACGACATCCCAAACCTTGCGTGTGCCTAGAAGACTTGCCAACGGTAACCATGCCAACTTCTTCCAACCCTTCGACGAGCATGTCTCTGTTAAAGGTCGAAAGTCCTCCAAGTCCTTGAAAAAGCCGGAATCTCGTACCAGAATTGACTCCGTAAGCTCAGGCCTGTGAGATGGGACACTGAAAGACGAAATTCTGCTGACGCCAGCACTGATGAACAGGTAAGCCAAGGTCATGATCCGAAGTCAAGACTCCGGCTCGCCATGCGGGAGCATTACCGCGGCAAACATGCCGTCTTTCGATCAGCCGTCCTGCATCGATTCGAAGTAGTGCTCAGAAACCTTTCAAAAGCACAGACTCCAGAAGCCGATTCAAATTTGCATGTGGACAAAATTAATCAACAAGCTGCTCTGTTTATGGACGCTATCGATCACGCCTTTCTGTTAGCGGAGAAAAATGTCAAGCGTCGTGACAAGAACCCTATGTTCTGGAGTTTGAGAGAGGCGTTCATCTCAAGGGATGTCAAGGGCCTTACAAGAGAGCTCTGGTATATGTTTCAGTCCTTTATGGTTCGGCAACGTTTCTCGAAAGGGCTTGAGGAGAGCCAGCAGCGATTGCTTGACTTCCGTTTCCCATTTGAATGGTTTCCTGCCACACGCACGATGCAACGTACCATACACGTTCACGTTGGCCCGACAAACTCTGGAAAGACATATAATGCCCTGAAGGCTCTAGAAAATTCGAAAAATGGCGTGTACGCCGGGCCACTCAGGCTGCTGGCAACAGAAGTTTACCAAAGGTTGAATGCCAAGGGCAAACCGTGCGCTCTGATCACCGGCGAGGAAGTGCGCGTGCCCGAAAACACGGATCAGTACTTCACAAGCTGTACGGTAGAAATGATCCCCCTGAACTCGAAGGTTGATGTGGCAGTCATCGACGAGATACAAATGATAGCCGACTCGGAACGGGGAAATGCCTGGACCATGGCACTACTGGGAGTGCAAGCTAAAGAGGTTCATCTTTGTGGCGAGGATCGAACCGTCAATCTGATTCAAGCTATTTGCGCCAGTATTGGCGATAAGTGCGTCGTGCATCGGTACGAGCGGCTGAGTCCGTTGGAGACGATGAATTCTGCCATCGACGGCGACTACAACAAGCTGCAAAAAGGTGACGCCATCGTGGCATTCAATCGTTTGGCATTACACATGATGAAGCGCAATATCGAACTGAAGACTGGCCGACGTTGCGCCATCATCTATGGATCGCTTCCTCCGGAGGTTCGCGTTCAGCAAGCGGCTCTGTTCAACGATCCCGATAACGACTACGACTTTGTCGTGGCGAGTGATGCAATTGGCATGGGTCTCAACCTAGAGATTAGACGAGTCATATTGGAGTCCGTTGCCAAATTCGACGGCAATCATAACAGGCTGTTGACGTATCCCGAAATCAAGCAGATTGGAGGCCGAGCAGGGAGATACAGAACAGCACGGACTACCGAAACACCTGAGGATGGTGCGGATACCAGAAAGGTCGGCCTAGTAACAACCATGGAACAAATTGACCTGCAGAGCGTCCGACGAGCTTTCCAGAAGCAGGTGGAGGACATTACGTGTGCCAGCATACAGCCCCCAGCAGGGGTTGTTGAGCAATTCGCATCGTACTTTCCGCCCGAAACCCCGCTATCGTTCATCCTGATGCGAATTCAGGCTGCGGCAATGGTTGGTCCTCGATATTCACTGGACCTGAGCAACGATGCTTTGGAAGTTGCCGATACTATTCAAGATCTGCCACTTACGATTTACGATCGACTTACGTTTTGCTACATGCCCGTGGTACTACGTGCAGATGGTGCAGTCGAGGTTGTTCGAGCTCTCGCTCGCGTTGTGGCTAACAACCTGCCGGGGAATCTCCTTGACATCAAGGAGATACCACTCGAATATCTGGACGTCTCATTGGAAGATTTCGAGGGTACATCCCAGCAATACCTTCGGAGACTTGAATTTCTCCACACCGCTATCAATCAGTATGTGTGGCTGTCTTACCGATACGCGGGCATGTTCAGAAGCCAAAAGATGGCGTTCCATGTGCGACGGATGGTCGAAGAGAAGCTCATCTACACATTGGACCGTCTCAACTTTACTGACGCGGACTTGGACATGCGGCGGAAGGCCCAGAGACTGCAGGTGCAGCACGCAAAGGCGCAATCCGTCCGAATGAACCAAGAGCTGATGGCGCGTGATGAGGGTGGCGAGCTTATTTCAGACTCGCCAGAGTGACAATGAGGACAGACTGAGAGTAGCGCCCGTAAAAGAGACTTACAAACTCGTGAAACATTGTATTCCGCGGGGGTCTCGTGTACGTAACAGTGATCGCATGGACGGCGTTGAGGCGTTCTAGATTAGTGATAGACAAACTCCTCACTTTCCTTGCAGGGCCGACCTTGAGCTCCAATCATGTTTCGTCCTCTGTTGTGTCTTTCATCGTCGGATATCATCAAATGACCGGGCGAAAATCACCCTCGCAGTCAGTTCGGACTGCCAGGGAAGCTTCCTCTCCATAAGACATCGACGTCATTCCCGACGAATCTGACGGCCCAGGAGGAGCTTCAGGTGGTGCCTGGTTGATGAGGTGCAAGCGCAGCGGCGTCGCTCGAGTTCCCCTTCTTTCGGATGCCAGGCACTTTGGCGCAAGCGCAGTGTGAGAAATCGCAATCGCACGACGAGAGCGAAGTGGACGGAGAGCGTGGTGGATCGAAAAAGGCATTTCGTTTGACGTTGGCATCGCCGAGCTCAACGAATCAGAGTGGAAGTCGACTCTCCCCCCGCCGGTACGAGATGCCAAAGTTTCCGTCCCTTTTGCGAATCTGCAAGCTGGCATCACGAGCCCGACCAGCTGCCAAGCTTGGAATGAAACATATCAGGAACGTCTCACTATTCGAACTGCCAATGGCGAGATATTTGATGGAATAATAATTAAATTTCGCTGTTCATGTTATATTTCTGCAAACAATGTGGACATGAGTAAATCAAGGCCTCATTTGTCTATCGCCAAGTTGCGTACGAACAAAGTCGCGGCAAATTCAACGTATCCCTGGGCCCGGCAGACAGCTCGAGCCAAGACCATGGCGAACATTTCTACGATAGCATTTGAATCTGCGACTACCTACTAGCTAGGTACCTACTAGGTACGTGCCTACCTTCCTGGTACTGTGTCGAGGGAAAAACAACCACACACTTACCCAGCCCAGAAGCTCGCTATGCCGGGCCAAGCGTAGACGAACTCTGGTGGTAAGATATTTCTAATATTAGATCAGTGAAAGGAGTCTCCCTTAATTAAATGCTTCATTGCAAACTCTCTTGCTTTATGCCAACGCAGTCACAGGGAAAAATCCAAAAGGGAGGGGATTTAGAGCCTAGGGCTATATGGACACTCCACATGCTACACAAAGGCACACATAATACGAGTGTTTTTTTTTTTTTAGAAAAGAGTTCAGAAAAGGGCAAGAACCTAATTTGTTTATTTGATCGGCTGAGATCACACCTCTTTATGGCTACTATCTGTATCCACCCCTGTTGCTGGGTCTTGGCTTGAGGCCCTCTGTCTCTGTCCACACGAGACCGCGATCTCCCGCATCCAGTACTTATCTTCAGCTGGCCAAGATCTGATCTGATGATGGACAAGGTGACCAAGATGAGCGCTTAAGTTTGACGGTTGACGCAGAGTGCAAGGGCGTATCTATTGCGCCGAGGCGGGGCCTGTCGAGCTCGCAATGTAAGCGAGACGAAACGGGCGAAATGATCAGAGGTGTCGCCAACTGTCCCGACACGGCACTTCCCTCTGTCAACTTCGACATGAAATGAACCATCAAAGAAGAAATATAGACTTGTGTGCCTAGCAGGTGCGGCCCTTATGAGATTGGCCTGGCGCCTGAGGAAGCTTTCAGAATGTCGGCACCTGCCGCATCTGACTATTGTAGCGTAAACCTTAACAAAGCTTGATTTAACTTGCCAAAAGCACTTGGGAGCCGAGATACAGAATTGGGGCTGACGCATGATCATTCAGCCTATGCACGATGCTGTGAGGCTTTTCACGGCCGCGAGCACCTGTAATCGCTGCGTCCAGGTATACTGCTGGCCCCAATGTGTGCTGGGGACGTCGGCGAGAGTGCAGCAGCTGTCGGCGCCTGGCGTCGGGTGAGACTGCCTGTTCGTTTGCTGGTTGGCAGCCGCTGTGGCTCGCCCGCTTCAGCTTCCTCGCAGCCGCGAAGACTCACGGCGAACTCAAGCAAACAAACATGCCAGGCAGAGCCAAACACTCGACCGCACTTCGGCTTTATATCGCTGCTCAGCACCGAAGACACTGGCCGCTCTTGCACGACGGCATGTTTGCATACTAAGTAGCTTTATCCCAGCCCCTCCCCCAAGGAAAAAAAAGTCAGCAGTGCGAGGCACGGCAAAATTTGGGTTCGGCGGCAGCCTAGAGACCTTCCCAGCCCAATAAGCCTTCCATGGCTTGGTCTGCCTGCGTTCCCGCACCTTCATGGCCTGTTTCGTCTTATT
Organism: Aschersonia sp. MBC 508; assembly: GCA_030780645.1. Lineage (NCBI taxonomy): Eukaryota > Fungi > Ascomycota > Sordariomycetes > Hypocreales > Clavicipitaceae > Aschersonia > Aschersonia sp. MBC 508. The sequence continues at coordinate 42,522 of JAPFUF010000528.1, forward strand.
TCTCACATTGCAACAATGACCATCATTTTCTCGGACTTGCCCAGAGCTCCCCCTCGTAGGGATATCGTTGCGCTCGGGCATTATTCTTGTTCTCGCCCTGGGCCACCAGACATTCTAGTATCTCGGACTGACAGCGACGAAAGTTCGAGCATGGCGTTCAACCCCGATACACGCCTCGAAAATGCACCTGATGAGCTGCTGACAAGTTTAGATTTGCAGAGGATCGCTCAAACCGTCAGAGCAGGTTTTCCCGAACGCAAAAATGACTGGACGTATTCAGACCGCTATTGTGCGCAGGCGATTCTCAACTTTCTCTATCTTGGCCCCACCAGTTCAGTTCGCGATCACAATTCTTTGTCACGCAACAGAATCAGCTCGTTGCTGGTTTTGCAGGACTCAGCCTTGAAGGGTTTCAAGCCTGGCAGCGTGGAGAGAGCGGCAGCGGCGCTGGGCCTTCAAGTCAAGTACTATCATGCGGCCAATGTGACGGACCTCGTCGGCCAACTGCCAGATATAATTCGCTACATCAACATTCATCTCATGTCTTCCATGGAGAAGCCTTGTGATAATGAAGAGCGTGGCTCGTTGAGCCCGTGTGCTCCGGAGAGAAGCAAGCTCCTCGTCACCTGCGCATCTGGCAACAACCTCAGTGCTGTTATTGCTACCGCCTTCATCATGGCAACGCTACGACAAGAAATGAGGCGTGCGATCCGTTTAGTGCAATGTCGACGTGTATCTTGCGCATTTATGCAGGACGAGATGAAAGCCTTGCAGACATGGGAGGATATACTTATGGCCCAATCTGTCGTCCGAGGGCAGGGAGATTCCGATTGTACGAGCAGAAACGGATCGCTGAAGCACTCTTTGGCTGCTCCGCGCAAACTGAAGAGAGATTTTGAAGACATGATGGAGTTCGATCCGCAGGAGAGCGACATTGGCTTTGCTCGCGCGGCAGACGATGAACGCTTTGAGGATCGAGATTCGTTTGTCCCTTTCCTTGACATGGCTCGGCTGAAGACTGGACTCTCAACTTCTGTCTGGTGACATAAAAAAGCTATTGCTCGAGGCTGCATAAGGTCGTACTGCATGTACAGTGCAGTGCAGATGGTTGACATCGCCCAAGGTTGCTAAAACGAGGTGGCGGCCTCTAGAGCCGTCAACACACTATTCCGCGAGGGTCGGCATTCGTCAGAAAGGGAAAGCAAAGCTAGCAGGGTTGTCCGAATTGTTGATAAGGTGCATGCTATGGCGGGCTGCTTTTCATCAATAGGAAACCTTTCCCAACATGTCCAGCTTTGAGCTTAATATCAGACGCCGTGCCTCATTTGTGTACCCTCTAAACTTGTAGGAGTTCTAGACAATAATAGTCTGACAAGGTGTGGTAGTGGCTGCCAAGGCCAAAACAATTTTCGTTCGGCTGCGCACGTGCTTTTTGGGTAAAGCAGCCAGCAAGCGGAGACTGCGAAGCATTGAAGACCTAGAACTTGAAGCGATCCACGACGTCAAGCACGAACTTGTCGCAAGCGTCTTTGGAACATGATTGGATTTTGGTGCTGAGACTTTCAAACAACGTGCGGCCTGTCCGCGGACTTTGCACGCAGACTTAGATTTGCTGGATCACCTGCTTCTCACATTCGTCTCACTTTGCCGCTGAGTGGGCTCGTTTTCCACAACAAAAGTGAATTCGCGTGAGCGTATGATGGCCAACCAACCACCTTGACGTGAAGATGGAAGACCCAACCTCCCGAATCTGTGCAAGCATTCCGCGCCAGACCGTCATGCCTGGACCTCCAGCTTCGAACCTGCGTCCTTCTTCCGCCCGCCGACCTCCCGTGCGCTACCAAGAAGCTTTGCAAAAGACCAAAGATCAAAGCTTTGCGTTTTCTGGACCAGAACGGCGTGCGGGGAATCCTTGCGAAACCGCTGTCGAAGCTCGTGGTGCCCCTTCGTAGATTTCCTCAGTTGTGGGCACAGATGGATTGGCAATGGCGATTGAAAGGTGCCATATGAGCGATGACCCCAGCCGCGAGCCAGGGCATGCCGCCCCCCAAGGTCATGCTCCGCTGGAGACTTTCCATGCAAATCTGACTTCCCGCTCGCCCATCAATTGGCCTTATCTGCAAATACCGCCCTCGATCAGCAACCGGAACGAGCTGACGTCACGAGCAGGCGCTCGTCATTCATGTCCGCCGCCGGCAAAATCATTTCCCGACCAGACACCGCGCCATTCTGCCGCCGCAGAGCTACTCGACGACGTGAACGGCTCGGCAGTGCCAGAGGCGCAGGTCGATATGGAATTATTCCCTGGGGACGAGACTGTTCGGCCCTTGGAATACCCTCAAAGCTCGCCCTTGCACGCTTTCCCTGGAGCAGCACGCACAACGGAGTCAATTCTGCTGTCTTAGGAAGACCTGCGATTTGGCGTCCAGTGGTTGGTGTGCCACATTCTACGGCAGAATCACTCCTTCATCGAGCTTACAGTAAGAGTGTTGCGCCTGAATCGTCATCAGGTTCAGCACTTTCTCGCTCAATACATTGCCGAGCACAAGGCGTGGATCCAGTACGAGCACAACATTTCCCAGATCCCTTGGGCGGAGCTGCTTCAACATGCCACCGACAACAAAACTTCAGTCGCTGATCTCATCCATTGCTATCGTCCAGACTTGCCCACAGATCAAGTGTCAAGGGACGACATCGCTGCAGCATCGAGGTTCCTGGATGGACGAGGTCTACAAAGGTATGTAGAGGGGTTGGAAGATTGGCTGGGAACCGGCAAGATGGATTTTCTTGATCTGGATGTCAACAAAATCTTGATTCGTGATGCTTTGGATGCGCAAACCATTCGCAAAGCCAGCGAACAGCAGTGGCTTGACATCAGTCGGATAATGCTGAATGCAGCTCGTCTGGAGAGAAAGATTGTGGCCCAGAAGGACTTGGAGTGCCTCAATGGCGACTCCAGCCGGGCTTCACCGCTGGAAAGGAGTGCGGCGATGCCATCGCCAGCGGGGTCGACCTGCCCTGGGCTACCGGACGGCATTCATGTAACTCCTGCCCAAAATCGACTCGTCTGGGCAGGGTATCTGAGAGGCGCAACCGCGGTTGTCCCTGCGACTCTCATTGAGAAAAGTGCGACTTCGACCAAGGCGGTCGACAGCGAAAAGGGCCGCAAGCGAGACACATCTGCGAGGCAACGGCTGGATGATTTGAGGCTATGTTTGGGAAGGCAGATACCACAACTTTTGCCATCCTTCGTCCCCGGTAGCGCCGCTGCGACGTTGATGGAGCGATCGAATGCGGCAAGATCACGCGGCAATCGTTCTACGAGGACCAAGGAGCCGCGGATGTACAACCCCATGGATCCCCTGGGGGTCGGAACTGATACCGATTGGCCGCTGTCTGAGAGAGCGACACCCGATCACTCGAGCGGGCTTCAGCATATTCCGGACCCTGTGACTGTGCAAGTCTCGCGGGATGCGACCGGAGTTCAACGCGCGACTAGTGTCCAACAAAGCGCAGCACAGGTCGCAGAAAGCTGCGAAACTGGAGGTCTCCCCAGTGCGAAGAATGTGGGCGCGACCGGCACCGCGAAAGTCACCACGGAATCGCTACCCAGCGAACAGCTAAGAGAGGCCCTTCAAAATCGGTTTTCAGCCTACCTTGGGACAGAAATTCGCTCAACCGCTACCAAGGTACCCAAGAACTGCGGTAGGCTGATAGAACAGTACTGTCTGCACGTTTGTCTTTCGCTGACTTTTCTAAGATCCCATGGAATTACCGTATACCGACGATGATCCCGACTATGTTCCTGAGAAAAGGGTCGCATTCAAGCGGAAGGCCGGCACACAACTCCAGAAGAAGGCCGTCAAGCAAAGAAAGGTCTGCCAGGCCGGTCGCATGAAGGGGAAAAATGCAGATACCCCCCTTGCTACATCGACAACCACCCTTGGATTCCCGACGGTTCAGAAAGGATCCAGATGTGTGTCCAAGAGCGGAGGCAAAGCATATCAGCCAAAAGCAAGCGTGAGCTACGATAGCCAGGATGAGTCCGATCTGCCGCTTCGTAGACGTAAGAAAGATGCACACCCACGCCCGATCAAACATGATCATGAGACGAAGACTGGGAGCGGAGGCAAGGAACACGAACCAGCTCGGCGGAAGAATACGGAAATGATCTTTGGAATACCTCGCAGCCAGGAACTCTCAAGGCCGCTCGAACGAACTGCAAATGCCCAGTACGCATGGTCAGCCGAAACGGCTGAATATGCTGTCGTTAGTGAGCGAGCTCACGTTGCGTGGAGAGCAGATCGAGTGGTGGGGAGTGAAGCGGCGATGGACATCAATGGAGCAAATCAACGACGAGCCTTGGCGATGCAAACCCTGTCTAGGTTGCAAAAAGACTTTGAAGCCGTGGAAGATGGTCAGAAGAGCAGTGCAGCGCAGGATGCCATTATGGCAAAGTTTGCAGGATGTGCAGACTGGGCGCTTTGTGCGGCGGAAGCAAAGGAGGCCACGTTTGCCCTGGAACTCACGAGCTGCGCCGAACGCGACTGAGATTTTTTCTGTCTTTCCTCTCGGGTATTTACTGAAGGAATCTCGTAGGACAGCTGTTGTTTTGATACAAAGAAATGATAGGCACATTGGCTGCAGATGGATGGCCATTCGGTTCAAGATGACGAGCTACGGAGCTGACAATTGATACATCGCTTGACGGTCATACTCACAGGCAATTTTTTTCTATTTGCTCCGCTGCGCTTCATCGCTATATACTTTTCCAATTCAGTACGGATGTGACGTTTTGGAGAGTAGGGGTAAGCCAATTGAAGCAGCCAATCCCGTCGCGTCTGGACGGAAAACAAGACCTGGAGGCATAGGGAGGGAGACAGAGAAAAGACCCGACGAGAAGAGAAAAGACAAGGCAAGGCAAGACAAGCACTCCAGGCTTGCCACTCGGGCCGAAATGAGGAGGCGATGGCGTGATTCAATGGTCAGAGTCGCATCTAGGGCTCATGTTGCTGCACCGGCTGAGCTCACGCAGCTGGAACTTTCACGTGGTGAAAGCTCACCACTCGATCTCGGTGGGCTGTCTGATGGTGAGCTTCTCTAAGTGCCCAAGTATATACAAACAAAAGACCAGTGTAAATCCCTAGGCAGGCAGGATGAGTCAGTGGTCGGCACGGTAGGGCACTGTCTCCAGCCCCCTGCTTCTTTAGTTTTGGCCTCTTTCCCTCAATGGCCTCCTCCCCTTGACGAGTCATTGAATGCATCTTTCTATGATGCAAAAGAATACCAGGAATACCATCTAGGCCGCTCATGCAGCTTCGCAGGCGGGATAGGTATGTCGTAAGGGCTGAAAGTTCTTGCGGTCACGAGAAGATGAGGATCCCGGCTGCTCGCGGAGGTGGTGTGGATGGCTCGGCGTCTATTTCCCAATAGAGCTGATGCAGTCATTGCCTTGCTTGGTCGCAGGATGCTATTTAAGTCCAGAGTGGACTTGCCTTTGCAGACGTGTCCATTGCTACGCCGTCCTTCTCTGCATCATGTCTCGGACAGAGCTCACCTTTGGTTTGTACGGGCCATCAAGCTGAGGGTAAACACGAGCAATCCAAGGGAAATCGACATCAATGGATGTTGGCCTGAGGAGCATAGCATTGGCTGCAGACTTTGTCGAATCGGACCCTGATAGCAATATGTAAAGCCAAAGATGCGCTGTGTAAAATCATTCCGGGGATACTACGAAAAGCTCTTGGTCGGTGCGGGAAGAGAAGGATGAACTATTGTACTGAATACTCTCCATTCGGAACCTTTATCCTCTCGAGCCTGACCAGACAACAATTCGATAGAAATCAAATGATGATCGACATCCAGGACAGTCTGGACTGCCTAAGGAGCAGCATCATGCCTTTCGAATCGTACGTGGCGCCCGTGCACGTAAGCTGCAAGGAAAAAGCTCGTTCTATCTGGATTGTGAATGGCTTTTCGGGGCTAAACATTTAGGGTGACACTCAATTGTTGGGCGCTCTCCGATTGGTGTCTGCAGAGCCGTCGGTTGACGGGAGGCCTCAACCTCGCTCAGCATTGTCCCCTTGTGCTTCCCAACTTATCAACAGAATCCAAGCAAAAGGGGTCGTCGGACATTGTCAAGCGGACAATATAGTACCAAGCAAGCAAGCAAGTTCTGAGGCGGAGATGACCATAACACCCGACAAAATGAACCCCCAAAGACGACCTGGCATCGAGCTAGACCGGCGACGCAACGTGGCCCTCCTATATTTAGACGTCGGATAGTCTTCTTCCCCATTATCAATGGCAAGCCTCAATCTAGAAGAGGGAAAGATCGGCAGCATAGCCCGCACACATTACGAACGTCTCGGAATGTCTCACTACTATCTGACGGCGGTCGCCGGAGCCGGACAGTCAAAGGATTCGCGGCGAGGCAGTTAAGGCACCTTTGCAGCGCCTCATTCCTTTGGCGTCACCTTGCCCACCAATGTTTCTCGTGTTGATGTGACACAAGTCGACAAGACGCCACGTCGCGACGCGCAGCCCTTTTCTTCTGGATTTCGTTTCGGGCCGAGCCATCCCATCCAAAAACCTTGTTCTGGGGCATTTGGGGGACTAGCGGTGAATATTTCCTAGTGAACTCTCCTTGACCGAATGAACCTTCTTTTTTTCCCCAGTGAAAATAGTCTGCTTTCCCCCCTTGTGTGTTTGCTCCACCTCATGATGTGTGTCCCAAAGAGGCTTATCTCTCGGAGACAGTCTATGGGCGCAGACAAGTGTCGCCTGCGGTGAAACGTCAAAAGGCTCTCAGGTATGATTTTGCACCGCCTCATCCTTCGCAATGCCGCTGAGACCGCTCTGTTTCTGCAACACCGTGGCTGATTGGTCTGTGGTGAAGGATTTTCGGCCCCCAACGCGCGAGGAAGGATTTCGCATGTATGCAACGAGATCTTCGACTTCTAAGGGGATCTTGGTCTATTTTGATGAAAGTCTATGTGGCTGGTCACGGGGCATTGAACGCAAAAGAGAGGGGGAAGGGGGGCGCCAATAACATTCCGATGAGTCACGTTCATTGTACATTCGCCCCCAAAACCATAAACGAAGTAAAAGCCATGACAAAATCAAAACCATCAAAGAAGTAAAAGCCATGACACAAAAGCTTAAAAGAAATACCTTATAAGAAGGGCAATCATCCTCACAACTTGTGCCGCCATTTTCAATTGTCCACACCCTTTGACTGGGCTTACAATTTGCTCATTTGAATATGCTCGCATCGTTCGGATTGTCTTACCATCGGCAAGGCCCGCCTTCGCCTGATAGCAGCAGCGACGCCTCGGAAACGTACGAGGAATGGAGGCCAAATGATAGCCAGATGGCCAAGCCTCGCGTCAGAGTGTCCCACATTCGCAAAATGTAAGTCATGACGCCTGAGTTTTGTGAATTGGGACATCGTGGCTGATTCCACGTCCGGATTCTCGGATCAATACAGATGGAACCGGTGAGTTGGCAACCGATCGGGATTCTTTTCAGCGCCAGTCTACTAAACCTATTTCAATTTTAAAAGGTCAAGTCAAAAATTCGATGAGACCAGCTTGGTCGAGGCGGCTCGCAAGCCGGTAACCACGTCCGCACGAGGAAGCAATTGTGTTGTCAAATGCGTCCAAAAAATTGACATTGATGGCCACGCCACGTACACCTACCACATCTACGGCGAGCGCATTCGGAAAGTTCTGCAGGAACTGTTACGGGACTATTTTGCCCCAGCGTTTCACGAAGGCGAGCCACTGGTCAGTACACAGCATGGTCGGCGGAGAAGCGGCACAAGACATGAGCTAATTTGAAAAAAAAAAAAAAAAACATACATGAATGCAGGACCGAGATGATCTCAAACTCATCTACCATGTTCAAGGAGCGCTCGTTCTGAAGCTCGTCGAGGTAAAGACTGCCGAGTTCGTAGACTCTGAATACGCCTTCCAGCTGGAAGCTGTCTTGGCAATCCTCGAAGAGGTCTTTGCCGAAGAGATAGTCGAGCTAAAGAGTATCCCCTACGGGGAAGTTTCGTTCAATCTCCTTTGGACGGTTTTCCCGCCTCGCACATTGATTGTGTCACATGATGAGTTTGATCAAGAAGTAGTTCTCCGCGTCAAGAGCACGCGATACACCAAGACACTCGCCGGCGACCCCGTCTTTGAGATAAGAGTGGACTATATCGATATGGATGGCAGCCACATGGGCTACGTCAAGGAGGAGAAAGTCCACATCGAGGTATTCAAGAGCTTTCGGCCGGTCGCAGAGCTCGAGCACTACCCTTTCCGGCACTATGCAGACAAAAGGGCGGAGTTCATCGCCCGGGCGGATAAGGTGATGCGCCTTTACGGCCGCCATGTGCAAGAATACCATGGTCATGCGCTCGATGTGTATAACAGAAAGTTTAATGTTCGCAAACGCGCCTCAAGAGTTTTTCCTGTATTTTTTTTTTTTTTGATTGGATTGACGCTGACAACACGCGTCATTTAGTCCCAGGGCCGAGTCGTTGTTGACCGAGCGACATATCGGAAACTCGAGCCAAACAGTTATGCTGGCCCAAAGATCTCCGACCGGCTCGACGAGTTGACCGACGAGGAGAAGCTCACGGTGAACCCGGTCTTGACCGGTTTTTGTCTTCACAGCAAGACATGGGGTCAGTGACACTTTGCTTCTCCCCTCTTTGACTCACGGCTGACACTACGAGTACTGATTCTGGACTGGGAGTAACAGGCAGGTTCGCGATATCGCGCTTGAATGACGTTGAATGGGACGACACCATCATCGACTCGCTCGTGCTGCCCGCCGACCAGAAACAGTTTATACGCGTTCTTGTCGAGTCGCATGCAAACAGCAGCTTCGATGACGTTGTTCGCGACAAGGGCAAAGGGCTCGTCGGCCTGCTCGCCGGACCCCCCGGCGTGGGCAAGACCCTGACCGCCGAAGCCATCGCCGAAATCGCCCACCGACCGTTGTACACGATTTCGAGTGGCGAGCTTGGGGCTAGTGCCGAGACGGTGCAGAAGGGTCTGCGCAAAATCTTGGAGCTGGGCGAGGCGTGGAACGCTGTCGTGCTGCTGGACGAGGCGGACGTATTTCTCCTACACAGGAACCGCACGGACCTCTTGCGCAATAGCATCACGTCCATCTTCTTGCGGGAGCTTGAGTACTACCGCGGCATTCTCATACTCACGTCGAATCGGCACAAAGATTTTGATCCGGCGTTTGGGGGCAGGATTCACTTCTTCCTGGAGTATCCGGACCTCGACGCGCATGCGCGCCGGGCCATCTGGACGACTTTTCTGAATACTTCGTGTCTGGCGGGACAGCTGGACCAGACTCTGACGTCAGACGAGCTTGACAAGCTCGCCAATATACGTCTGAATGGTAGGCAGATCAAGCATGTGATGAAGATTACGCACGCGGTGGCCGCCTGGAACAAGTCCCCAATTACCTATCAGGCGGTACGCACGGCGTTGAAATTCCTGCAGCCAGTCGTTTCGAACACTCTTCCTTACGGGCTGGGCATCGATGGTCGTGACTCACTGGAGAATGGTGATCGATAGCCTGAGTGTACCGTCACATTGAGCAACTGAGAATCGGACAGGAATAGAGCTCGCCGCTTTGGTGTTGAAGGGGGGGTTGGCTTCGGAAGGGGCCCAGAGTTGAGGGCAAGATGCAAGTCTGGGGAAACAGGGTGTGTCAGAACGTGAACCGATTCGGAACAAGTATACAATACGCGCAATTTTCCGCTCCCGTACAAGCATCGCACAAGCTCGAACGCTTCAAGACACGGCAAAAGGCTCCGTTGACAGACTGAAGGCCGTACCGATTCAAGTCACAGGCAAAAGACAAGCGGTGGTGCCGCGGCTCTTTGCAGGCCGCTGCACAACCAATCACGGGACCATTTGTTACTACAGGGACCAGCCACTTGCTCATCTCGTGTTTCGGTAATTGTAGGTAGCTTCGTTCATTTTGAAGAAAAAAAAATCGCTCGTGATTCCTGGTAGTCTTTGCAAGAAAACCTCTGGAGCATCGGGTGAAAGTCTCTGTACTTCTTGATCATTTGTGCAGCGATCATATCTACGCGTTGCAGCGACATGCCAGCCCCATGTCTAACAGGTCCGTGGCTACGATATCGCGCCTCGGTCGAGCGACAGCCTGCAAGACACAATACACTTGCTGGCCATTTGTGAAAGAAGGGGTTACTGCCAGGGGGATGAGGCTTTTCTACGGAGGCAAGAGAGAAGGCGGGATACCAACACAACTACCAAATAGCGCTGATAAGGATCGAACTTATCCAGGTAGATATACCTACCCTCCTGGGCCAGCAAGGTGCTCCTTCCAAAGAAAGTCTATTCCTGGCCAGCAAAGTCTGCGCGAAATTGACGGACAAACTTTAAAGGGATGCAGGTCATCCGCGTGGTGCGCAAACTGTGCCACGCCAACTTTGTGTACTGTTGACGGAAATACATGACACGACTATGGACGCCACGATCAGATGGCAAATCTGAGTTTGGCTGGGCTGGCCTTTCCAATCATGTTAGCCACGCATCTCATATAAGAGGGCACCAGCACGTCGCTGCATTTACCCATCATTTCTTTCTCCCTAAACAACTTATGCCTTCAACAACTTCGTACCCAAACAACTCAATCCCCAAACAATTTTATTCCCTGAACAGTTCATTCTTTGAACAACTTATTCCCTAAATTATTTATTCCTTGAATAAGTTATTCCTGAACAACTTGTTCCTTAATAGCTTATTCCTTGAATGAGTTATTTCCCAAACAACGTGTTTCCTCGACAGATAATTCCCCAAGCTAACTAATCCCCTCAACGACTCAACGAACAAGAGGAAACATGTCGTCGGAAATGATTAGACGGTCCAACAGGATGTGCGATCAGCCAGCTGTGACACAAGGCGACTCACTTTTGTTCCGCCTACCACCTGAGATTCGCGAACTAATCTACGAATTTGCTATGGGTGAAAATCTGGAAGTGAAACCGCTCGGGTGGAATCCGCGCGCATTCAAGTGGCCCCGTTCTCCTCTTGAACCGGACTCAGCGCGCGAAAAGCAGAAGAACAGGGCTCATCTCGAACTCTTGCGCACCTGCCGCGCTATTTACTGCGAGGCTCGGGAGATTCCGTTCAGACTCAGGGAAAACTTACATTGGCTGCTGGAGGGTCTTGCAATCAGAAATTGGCAAGCATCGAGGTTCCGCGAGCTACAACAACGGATAGGTTGCCGGCATACGAAGATTGACGTTGACAACTTGAGAATCTGCACAAGTTGGAGCGATATGGGCCGAGTGCCCAGCTGGCTGCAGGAGAGACAGGCAAATTTTCTCAGGCCTCGAATCATCACCATTACCGTTCTCCGGATGCATGCCTTCGACTTTTCGGGTCCCCAGCCGCCTGGCTGGTTGTCGCATAGTGTCTGGGCTCGCAACATGGGCCGCGCCCTGCCGGCTTCTGCGCACACGATCCGCTTCGAGCTAAACTGCCCGGATCTGACCGAGCTCGGCAACTTGACCAAGCACATGAGAGAGCACTGGTTTTTCAAGACGGATAACGGTGCCATTCTGCTTGCGGAAAAGTCACCCGAGCGCGATGCGAGGCCTCGGGGGATGGATTCGGACCCTCTGGTCTTCGCCTGCATCACTTCAGACCGCTATGGCTATGGCGAATTCAACAGGTCCAATCTTCAAGTCGTCACGTTTCGTACCCATCAAATCCTCCGGAAAATGGGGTCAGAGGTCAATAAGGGAGCCAGACAAGCTGCGGAAAATAATGACTTCAAGAACGTCGACATGAAAGCGCCCGAACCTCGACGATGTGTGACGCAGCCATATCCGCGGCAATATGTGCGGCGATATAGGCTGCCTGAACCGCCGAGATGGACGTACAACCCACTCCAAAGCTTCTTCAGCGAATATGACCGGAAATTTGCGCTCCCAAGGCCGATGAGTCTACAGTCATCACGGTCAGAGTGCTAAGAATGTGACTGGGGCGCGGCGTTCAGAAGATTTCCTGCCCCAACTGCGATATGTGAAGCGCCATTACGGGAAACATATCCGGCATGCCCCTGGTGTGCACCGAGCAAGAGACGACGTCTTCAAGGGTCTTCTGCTGCCTCCATTTAACTTGTATTATACTTGCTATTTAAAGGGGTAAGGTCAGTATTACTTGACACCTTTTTCCCCCTATAAAACCACATCTATAATCTTTGCCTTGATACCCAACTTTAGCCTACATCCGCCCTCGTGCAATAGACCCCTGCTACCTTGGGACCCCTGCAATGTCGGACCTTCTGTTTGGGCCGAGAACCCAGACTGCTGGCCTGACGCAATTTTTCTTTCGGGGGGACAGGAAAGGCAAGCAAACGATGCCGCTTTTTTTTTTCAATACGAAATGCATCTCTACTTGTTGCAAGCGGCGTCAGAGCTCGCAACCAAGCAATGACTGACGCGCGAGTCCTTCCCTCCGCTTCGAGGTCAAGTAGGGAATGCCCCTGTAACGGACGGTGGGGACATGGGAATTTTTTTATTCGAATTCGGCAAATCGACGGCTTCTATATCCGCTCTATTCGCGGTGTCGGGGATCGCTGGAGGACACACCCAAGATTCCTCCCCGTTTACACGACAACATCACAGCACGATTCATGCCCCGTACGGACCCTGACTCTGGACGCGTCTTTGGTTCAATCAACTACGCAGGAAATTGATACGCTGGAATTATTTGAAATGAGACAAATCGGAATTAAAAAAAAAAAAAAAAAAAACCTTGACGTCATGTCTGAATGGGGGAATGTCCGAAGAGGTGGTGGGGCGGTGCAAGGATGCAACTTGTGGGCCCGGGCGCGGGACGAGACGATGCTGCTCAACAAACTGTAATTTTTCCACATAATCCCCCCACATATCTGTAGCCTTGTTTTGTCAAAGGACCGTGGGAACGTATTTGCGAATCGAGTGTTTTTTAAGAAATCTCGTCGTGCCAGCTAATCGAGTCCTTCCTTGTCCATGAAATCCACGCGGCATGTTTCCGTTCCGAGTATGTCAAGTATCGAGTCCGGCTCCGATGCATCATGCATGACTAGTCTACTCTGGCGCGCGGCTGGTCTACGAAACTCTCCTCGCGCGTTGATAAAGTTTGAGGTCGTGCATCCCAGAGCCTCGCGCACCACTGGTACTCCTGACCTGAGTGAGCGCAGATAAATGTTCAAGGTTCATATCGTAATCTAGTGGCTTTGTGGTCGGGATGGCGGTAGCGTCAAGCACACAACACCAGGTCAGCCACGTATGAGCCTGGACGCAGCAGACAAACCCTAGGCATACGGAATGACCTGGTCGCAGTCGTCTCGAGGCAGGTGCATGATTCGGAGAATACATAAATCTGATTGCTTTCTTTCACTCTCAAAGGAGGGCCGGCCCAAACAAAGCTGATTTGTTGTGGAAAGTGTCGGCAACTGCTGACGCCATGAGGCTTGTTAGGTGGCGCTCGTATTCCCATTTGCTCTGGTGCAGATTGAAGCACCTTGGCTACTTAGTCTCGTCGTCTCGGATGCAGCTCCGCAAGGCCGGCCGGCCCACTGACCAGGCGCCATGTCATGCCCTTTTCTCATGGCATTGGGCTCGCTTGAGGTGGGCGGGTGCCATAGGATCAAAAGAGCAGGTACAATCAACTAGACGCGGTCGTTTGGCCGGACACAAAGTCCTCCAGACACACAAAGGGAACCAGTTTAATGGCCGCCTAGAGCTAGGCGGGCAAGAATCGTATGGTCCATGCCCGGAATGCATAATTCCATCTTGCGTCGTCCCGCGCCTGGCTTTTTGACCTTTTTAATTGGGATCGCGGCGCCGTCTGATGTAAATAAACCGCCGGAGGCAAACAATACATCAAAGCCATGGCAGCCAGACCACCACCACCATCAATAGCGGTAGTGGTTCGAGCGCAGCGAGGTCAGCCCGCCGCAGGCGACTCCCGGTAGGGCCGCCGGAGGCAAACACCAGCGCGCGCAGGGATTCGAGCGCCGCGAGGCCAGCAGCCCGCCGGAGGCCAACAATACATCAAAGCCATGGCAATGGCAGCCAGACCAGAGGCCGTGCCGCCAACTCAACAGAAAACGCGTGGTAACGTGGCTGACATTGTGCTTGGAAAGAGAAGTAAGTATTGGATCTAGTATTTGCACAACAACATCTGCGAGACCTTTACATCATTCAATCAGAGAATCTATCTGCAACCACCCAGTGAAATTACCACTCATCGTGGCACCACCAAGAGAGCTGTTACAGAAACGAAAAGGAAAAGACAAAAATGAAACAGTCCAAAAAAGGGGATAAAAAGGAATAGCCAGAAGACATGTTGGGCGGCCCGAGACAGTTCGTCATTGGTTGGGACGCCTTGGCCCCCGGGCGTCGCTGGCTGGGAACGGGAGCATAGTACAGGAGCTCATTTCGCCCATGCCACGGTAGCTGCATCGGGAGCTTCAGAGTCAGAGAGCTGGCAGCCCAGATGGGTTCAAAGTCCTCCGTGATGTATCTACTTATCGACAAAAACCTGGCGTTCTTGGAACGGCTGCTTCCAGCCACCCCGCGCTGTTAGGAAAAAAAAATACGCAACAAGAGCCTACAACCAATGCGAGGCACACACACACCACCCTGCAGGTCGGCATCCGTATCGTTGGCATAGACGGACTTGTGTGGCTGCTTGCGACGCCTCCTGCCCGGTGTCGTGATCGCAGCCAAGTTCCCAGCACGACAGTAGGAAAAGAATGGAAAAGAATGAAGAGGAAAGGGGGGGTGGCATCTGTGCACAAAAGGGAAAAAATCAAGTCCAGGTGACGCCAACTTCCCAAACGCCGTATTCGGTCTGCAGTGTTTTGGAATTGGAGTGCAGGATGAGGGGATCGAGCTCCACGGTTCCCTTGGCCACCTGGCGATCAAAAAGAATGGGATTATGGTGCCACAAGTCAACATCGATCCTGAACTTGTCGCCTCGCGAGACCGGGGTCGGACCCCTCTTCCTCGAGCCTCCAATGAGGTTGAGCTCATCTCCCGGCCGCATGTCCGACCACTCCCCCTTTGGCTGGTTGTAGAGCGCATAGGTGCGGTACTTGGTGGCGGCGCTGACGGTGCCGTAGATCTTGGCCGGATTCTCGCCCTTGGCATCCTTGAGGACGAGGTGGATGGTGGCCTCGGCCGCGTCGCTCATGACGACGAAGCGCACCTTCGCGTCGCCCTTGGCGCCCTTGATCGTCTGGGTGATGACCTGGTCGTACTTGTTGGTGCCGTCGTAGGGGTTCCACACGACCACGTCCTTGACGAGCTGGTCGTCGTCGAACGGCCAGCCCCTCTTGCTCATGAGCTCCACGTTCAGGACGAAGCTGTCGGCCGCCTCCAGGCTCCTGGTGAGGAACTGCAGGCTGAGATCCTGGTTCGGCCCGAACCTCTCGGCGTTGTCGCGGGAGCGGTCGTACAGGGAGTACGCGCCCAGCCCGTCGTCCAGCTTGACCGTGCCGTAGAGGTCGCTCTCGGGATTCCCGGCCATGTAGCCCGGCCGCACCGACACCAGCTCGGCCAGCTCCCGGCCCGTCGTGGCGCCTGCCCGGGGGGCAATGGCGGCGCGGGGCTTCGGGGGCAGCTTGGAGTTGCTCTTGGCGCCCAGGAAGATGGCGATGAATCTCAGCGCCATGGCGTAGTCGATCCGCTGCCCCATGATGCTGATGGGAAAGTACGAGTCCGTCGTCTGGCCCGGGTTCTCCCGATCCCACGCCCTCTGCATCCGCACCCGGTTCGAGAGACTGCCCCAGGTGTTTTGCAGCTCCTGGTACTGCTGCGCAACGGGATGTCCGCCCTGCGCCATGTAGTTCGTCGCAATGTTTCGCGCAAAGGTGGAGAACCGCAGAGCTTCCGAGAACATCTGCACCACCACCAGCAGGTTCTTGGCTGCCGCCTGTCTCTGTGCCTGGTTGCGGGGATCGTAACTCCCTTTGGCGAGCCCGCTGACGGCATCACGCAGCCGGAAGTGGCCGACCCTGACGTTCTCCCTGAGCGCGCCTTCTTGGCGCAGCCTGGGATAGTCGCCATGGAATCCCAATTTTTGAGAACCCGTAATGTAGCTCACGCGGCCGTCGTTGTCAAACTCAATCCACTTTTCCGAGGTCGAGGCCCGGAACGCGTCAACGTAGAGGTTGCTGCGTCGGAGTCGGAAGATGACACTGCTGCCGGTAGTACCGTCGGCATTCTGTAATTGAATTTCAATCTCAAACCAGCTCGAGTCAGGAGACGAAGCACCCATTTCCAGGGAAGGGAGATAGCATTCTCCTTGGTAAGGTCTGTCGCAGAACTCTTCGACGCGGTGCTGCAGATCAATGAGAAAGGCAAGATAGTCGTCTCCGCTGACTGTCGCGTCTGTAATCGTATATGTAACTCTAAATGCCGGTTCATCTCGACGCTCCAGCTGCTTTGCGTCCTCCAAGCTGCTCACGTCTGTGGTTCTGTCAACGCGAGTGACTGCATTCCTGGCAATGTCTTGGTGTTGGACGGCACTGTCAGGGGTTGCTGCAACGCTTGCCGCGTGAGAGCCGAAATCTCCATCCTGAAGCGTGACGGCTGCTCCCTGGCGAGACAGGATGCCAGAATCGGGACTGATCACGCCCGCAAAGGCGCCCCGGTGTGAGAAGCCCAAGATGGCGGGCAGGAGACTGCTCAACTTCATGGCGTCTCAACGTTACAATTCAGGCCTAAACGAATGTGATTGCTAGAAACGAGCTTCAACCTTGAAACGAGTGTGATTGTTGAGCTCAATGATGGATGAAGAGTATGCTCCCGTATTCCAAGTCAAAGACATCGAGGACGTGATGAATATATATTTCCCAAAGCAAGCGGTCAGGGATCAAAATGTGTTCCTGAAGATCATTCCTGTTCTCGGGACTCAATCTAAGCAGTGTGCCTCGTAAAGTGAACTTTTGTTCCGACGTGCCATTAGCATCAGACGATGATCCTCATATCCAGCTTCACCCATGAGCAGCCGCCGCAGATGAAGGGAAATCTATTTGCAGAGTACGAGTAAGACGTTCGAGGCCACGTCATAGCTGGCTCTCGGTGCCAGGAAATGAGACGACGCATTTCATCCGAATTGTGCCATAAGAGCGGGCTGTAAACGTCATTCCGGAGGAGATGAATCGGAAACTCACCCTTGGCTCTGATATTTCCGGTGACCGTGGCGTGTCGAGACTGCTTCAGGCAGGCGATATACGCGAGAGGGCAACAGGGTGTTATCGTCAACACGGTGTTGTCGATCCCGTTGAACACTTCATGCAAAGTTGCTTGAAGATCCGCTCTTGTCCCCTGTAGATGTAGATAGACTGGCGTATGCAGTCGTGGGTCCTGAAATTCATGGAAGAGCAGGCGCTGGATACAGGCTCAGCTGTTGTGCATCTCGTGTTAGCTCTGGGGGAGACACGGGTTCTTCAGAGCGACCACGAGCAGGGGATGAGTGCCTGGAATCATGCCATGGCAATGTCTGTGAGATGGCCGGCTGAATGAAGGGTTCCGACATCTTGTCACGTATGCGGGCTTCCTCTTGTTCAGGTTCGTCTGGACTCTCGCCCGCTTGCACTCGAGACGCGATGTAACTGCGCCATCATCTTCCTCGTTCGCTGACAGCTTCGAAGCGTCCGGCCCGCGCTGAAGTCTCGCTCCCGGTCACGGCTAGCTGCTTAGCCCATCAGTTCGGTCTTCTTTCGGCAGAGCTGAACAATATCAGATGACAAAAGTTCGATGTCTATGCGCTTCGGAATACTGACAACTTTCCGCCCCCGCCCCTGCTCCCAAAGTCTCACAGGCAGTCTACCCCAGTGATCTCTTTCCCCGCTCCTTGATTGACCATGTGGCTAAACGCTTATCCTTTGAAATGGCAACGTACATGC
>JAPFUF010000529.1:0-13491 GCA_030780645.1 Aschersonia sp. MBC 508
GCAGACCAGAGCAGACCAGAGCACGTACAACGCTGCCTGGGCGGGCACTGGCTTTTCGTGTCGCGCCGGAGGCTGGTGCCGGTCTACAAACTTGGTCTGGTGTTGTGGGCTGCTGGCGCCTGGAGCTGCTGCTGCCACAAGCGCCGCCTTCCCACCAAGCAAACAGGAGCGGGGGCTGCACATCGACCGGTGACACGGACATGGATTGGGGGCCAGGGAATTGAGAGGTCTTGGTCACCGAAGACTGGTGACTGGTGCAAGAGATGCAAGGCTGCTCCGACAGGGGAGGGGGGAGGTGGGAAGCGCTCATTCTTGCCCGACTTGACGTAGGCCGGATCACCAGCAAGCCAAGCAACAGCCCCGTGTCGATGCCACCGCCAAGTCATGCAACACCACCACCAACGCGACCACCAACACCACCACCACCACCACCACCACCACCAACACCACCTGGACCTGACTTATTGACTGGACCATCGGTAGTGCAAGTCCAAGTTCGGACCTGCGTGGCGCCTGCCAAGCATGCGCGCATGGCTAGCTTGAACAAGAGCCAATTCCCATGGCTCGGGGACTCCCGCGAGCTTAATGTGAAGCATGTACATCCAAGTCGGCCTTGAAAGCATCAGCCAAGCAGACGGCACTGAGTGCTGGCGCCTGACGACCAAGCTGTGCGAGGCGTCCCGCCAGAGATGCTGATGCCCCACGTTGCTGGCCAACGTCCATTCCGCAAAACGTTCCGTCGATTGATTGCCCATCACCTCGCCACAAGCGCAATCAGAGGTTGGGGGCTTGGTAAGACCGCGGAAAACGATGGTGGCGCTGAACCAGGTGGCGTGGCCCTTTCTGCACAGCAAGATAGTTGGAGAGAGAGAGCTGGCGAGGTATTGTGCTGGGCACTTGGCGTTTCCCGCCTTGGCCAAACGTGGAAGTGTGTCTCAAGACACTCCATGTCGGTCCCATATCATTTTGGGGCCTGATCAGCTGTTTCCCCGGACGAGATCCCCAGCGTCCGAAACGCAGACGGCCTGACTGACACCTGCAAGGTCGGCTCCGATGTCAAACCGGGCCATGGTGCGTGAGGAGCAAGGGTGCTTGTGCTTACCTGACCGTGGAACCGCCGCCAGCTTCTCCCGCAGCAAGGGGGTATCTTTCTATTTGCGTCAGCATAACATGATCAAATATTGCAGCCAGATGCTTGCCGGGCGGGGCGTCTCCCAAAGAGCCGACGGTGTGCGTGCGTGCGTGTGCGTGCGTGTGTGTGTATGCGTGTGTGTATGCGTGTGGGTGGGTGGGTAGGTGGGCGCTCGTGTTTCCCTGCATGACCGACGGTACTCAATCGCAAGAGCAGCCCACGGTCTGATTGTACCACGCTGACTTTCGTGGCCGTTCGTCGTCGATGAGCCACGAACCCGACCAAGCACGGTGCGGGTTTTTTTCTCTCTCCCAAACGACCATGAGGACATGTCACAGACGATATTTTGATCCCCCGAATATTTTCGTGCCACACGGTCCTGATGACAAAGCCAAGCCAGTCCAGTCCCTTGCTCGCCAAGTTGGGCCTGGTGGCTTGAAGTGATGTGCCAGGCCTCATGGGAGACAAGCATACCCGATATGGGCACATGAGCAGCAGCTTTGGGTTCCGAGCCGCATCACAGCAATAGAGACCGAGGCAGAATTCTGTCCCAGGACCATTGCTTCCTGGGCTGGGGAGAGTCCTTCCAAAGCTCCCACGAACGGCTTACATCGTGCCATCCGTTGGTTGCGCTGCCTCGCCTCGCTTCCACAGAAAACCGTTGATCTAGTTGCGTTCCCGCCGGGCTGCAGGCTGTTGGTCTCGCCATACTGTTCGATCCGAGACCCTCCTGCACTGTCGTCAATTTGATTCTGAGAAAAATCTCAGTCCATGTCACACGGTGCGTGTGGCACCGGGTGACGAGCATATTGCAAGGTCTACCCGTCGATTTACTGGCTACGCTTCAAGGACTTGTGCGGGATCCAGGAGATGTGCTACAGCCGAAGTTTGGGATGGGATGAATCGGGATATGCCTTACGATCTGCGCCATGCTGCTCGGCGGCACGCACGAGACCCCAAAGCTTGGGTGTGGCATGTGTGACACGGTGCAGCAGAGAGACAAGCAGCTGCCCGTACGCAGGCACCACCGTCAGGGCCACCTCGTCAAGCGCTGCCCTGGACTTATTGGCTGGGCATGGCTACGCGATGAAGCTGCGAGTAGCCTCGCATGTAGCGCGTAGCGCCAATAGACCGAGCACGGCGTCATGGCCCAGACCATGGGGTCGCGATCTGTTTGGACTTGATCAGGGCGTGCCCGCAATGGGAAACCGCATAGTTTTCTTCTCCTTCTCCCGAAGGCACGATTCGTGACTGGGCATGTATGTAGCCGGCCTTCGGGTCGACGATGGCGCCAGGGCTCCCTTGGGCGTCTCAGTTGGCGAAGTGGTAGGAGAGATTAATCATGCCACTCTCTGTGAGGAAGCTTGACCATCTACACAGACGCTGGCAATACACGCTCTTGCCCGTGGGGCTTCCTCGGTCTGGCAAGGGTGCGAGAAATCGCGGACCTCGTTGAGTCCCATTGCTCGGGTCCGAAATGAGAATGCATAATCAAATCATGGAGAGGCGATCTTGCCTGTCTGGCTGAGTTGCGTAGACGCTGGCCTAGTACAAGCAACCCTGTGTCACATTCACACCACGATGCGGCACCGGTTCTTGGGGCCTGCACATTGGAAACCGATACATGGGACCCGGTAAGATACAGTCATCCGATGTCTCTTTGAGAGCTTCTCTCAGGCCGAGAGCGAGGAAGACCAGACGGCAGAAAATGGAATTTAGGCCAGAAATGGTATGCGCAAAGCCGAGCGCAGCCGAGCACCAAGCACGCAAGTGCCTCCAGTCAAACCCAGCTGCGCCCGTGCAAGAAATCGTTTGCTGGTCTCATGCGTAACAGCCGGTCAACTGATACAGAATTTTCCTACAACTTGTAGAGCTGTACCAGGAGTTTCCTGGCCTCAACTTTGAAGTGCGTGCCCTCCTGTAAAGCCGTGACGTCGGGTGGATAAGCGGGGCTCAAGCCATATTGAGACTGATAAGATTGGACCCTCCCCAAAAAGAAAAAAAAAAGCGACGAAGAGATCGGCGCCAGTAGACAATTACGGAGCTCGTCATCGCATTGCACGGGCTGCTCGAACGACGTCGGCGAAAATGTTTGCGGTTCCAGGCTGGTCGGTGTCCAAGGATAATCTCAAGTCGGAAACTGCGCCGTCCGGCGTGAACGCACCGAAAAGCAGGAAGCGCAAGAGAAACAATGGCAATCGAGAGGAAATTCACAACGTCACGCCAGCCAATGTTGCAGATTTGTACGAATTGGTGGTTGAGGGCAAACAAAAGCCGCAGGCAGATGGTGTCCGAGAAAAATCGTCAGGAGCAAAGCACGAGCGTGTAGCCGAGAAAAAGAAGCAGAGGCAGCAGCAGGATACGGAAGACAGCAATCAGACGGCAAGGTCCGGTGAAGGAGGGACGATTGATGAGCGACCAGCCAAGAAGAAAAAGAAGACGAAGACGAAGACGCAGGAAACGGACGTTGGGAGGGAAAGCCAATCCACTCAATCAGACGTGACAGCAAAGAAAGGCGGTCACGATGCGGCGACGAAACCAGAGCAAACGACAGCCAGTCGGCCGCCGGCGGCGGCGGCCACAGTCAAATTGACGCCGCTGCAGGCCTCGATGCGGGAGAAGCTCGTGTCGGCGCGATTCCGCCACCTCAACGAGACTCTGTACACTCGGCCGTCGGGGGAAGCATTCGGACTGTTTCAGGAATCGCCCGAAATGTTTGACGAGTACCACGAGGGATTCAGACGACAAGTCAAAGTCTGGCCCGAGAACCCCGTAGACAGCTTCCTGTCCGACATTCGCAGCCGCGCCAAGATACGGACTGGGCCTGTTTCGAGCCACGGCAAGCCCTCATCGTCCAGATCGCGGCAGCAGCAACAGCAGCAGCAGCAGCAGCAGCAAAACTCGCGCCCTCTCCCGCGCACCATGGGGACCTGCACCATTGCCGACCTGGGTTGTGGCGACGCGCGCCTGGCGCAATCGCTGCAAAAGGACAGCGCCAAGCTCAGGGTGGACGTCAAGAGCTTCGATCTGCAGAGCCCCAACCCACTCGTGACCAAAGCCGACATTGCGGATCTGCCTCTCGCCGACGGTTCCGTCAACGTTGCTATTTTCTGCCTCGCCCTCATGGGCACCAACTGGATGGATTTCATCGAAGAGGCGTACCGCGTTCTCCACTGGAAAGGCGAGCTGTGGATCGCCGAGATCAAGTCCCGGTTCGCGCCGCCCGCGAAGGCCACCACCACCACCGTTGTGGACCACAGCGTGGGCCATCGCAGAAAGACGACCAACAACAACAACAAAAACACGGTTGCTGGCGCTGCCGCTGCCTCCAGCAGCAGCAAAAAGGCCAAGGCGGCGCGCGACGCCCAAGAGGCCGCTCTCCACGGCGAGCACCTCGCCGTCGAAGTCGACGGGCTCGAGGACCGGAGACGCGAGACCGATGTCAGTGCCTTTGTCGCAGCTCTCGCAAGGAGGGGCTTCGTGCTGCAGGGGGAAAAGGCCGAGGCCGTCGATCTGTCCAATCGCATGTTTGTCAAGATTCACTTCATCAAGGGCGCAGCGCCGACAAAGGGCAAGGGGGTCAAGGCAGAGGATGTGGCCAGAGCTGCCATGCACAAGAAAAAGACCGTCTTTACCCAGACGCGGGATGAAGAGGATGCAGACGACAAGGCTGACATCAACGAGGCTGCTATACTGAAACCTTGTGTTTACAAACTTCGATAGTCATCGGCTCGTGGTTGTGCGAGACAAGACAGAATGTGGCCAGCACAGTATCGTATCATCCGTTCATTGATTGAACTCAGCGCGCAAAACATCGTCTGGTCGTGCTTCATCTATCCCGATTCCGACTGAATCTTTCTCGTGACAGGGGGCGTCAAATATCATCCACATCTACCTTTCCTCAGAGATGTCCAAGCCATACCGACAGTCTGATCCAAATGTCCCAGCAAAGAAGCCACCAGTCCTCGTTTCCCACATGCTCGCGTCCGAGAAGCAGCCTTGAGATGCAATGCAAAGCTCTCGGTGCCAGAACCTTCAAAAGAAGATCAAGCCCGCCGCAACCTCCACGTTGTCTTCCGCAGCCTGGAGGGCCTGCACAGCTTGCTCCCTCGTAGCACCCATGGCAATCAAACTGTCTATATGGGCAGCTGTGATGTTTGGCGTTGCCGAAGAGCCTGCCGTCACGGGTGCTGGAGCGGCGGCAGGCGTCGACGATATTCTTTGTGATGCTGGGACTGGCTGCGATGATGATGACGCCTGACTACGTGGTGCCTGCTGCGGTGGCAAGACGGCGCCGGTCTCCTGACCAATCGTGGTGCCTGCTGGGCCAGGGATGGTGTCTTCTTGTTCCACCGGCTCTTCGTCCTTGGGTATGTCCGCTTCCCCCAAGAAAGGAACGTCTTCGCCCTGGATGATCAGTCGATCGCGAGACAGGTCGATCGTTGCTTGATATCGCTTCAACATATCCAAGCCCAAAAGGAGATGTGTCGTCTTGCCCTCCATGACTGTGAAGCTGCACGGCAGATGAAGATTGCCAACTTTGATTTGCGCCGAGTGGACGCGCCCCAAGATCTTGGCAGTGCCGACACCACGGGCAACTCCAGCAAACCTCGTGTCAATAAGTCGCATGATGCCGCATGCCTCGGCATAAGCCGGGGACATGATGGTGGCCTGTGCTCCAGAATCCACTAGTGCCTTTACTTTTTGACCGTTGACCTCGACATCGATGTACAATAAATGGACACGTCCAAACACTGGCAGCAAAAGTCAGATGATAGTTCGCTGTAAAGACGGATCGCAGGCTTTGCATCTGCCCGTGCTAACCTTCTGGGTTGTACTCCATGGCGCTCTGCAGGTTCTCCATGACCCTCTCCTGGCGGATCATGTCCTCGATTCTTCTCTGATTTTCTACATTGAACTCGTCCTGGTTCAGCCGCTCGATTTCCCGCTGCCTCTCCTCTCGCTCCCGGCGCTCGTCGTCCTGAGTGCTTTGGAGGACTTGGGCAAAGCGCACGGGGTCATCTACGACAGATTCCAATTGGTGTTGCTGTCTTCTCAGCTGCTCCCTCAATGCCGGGTTGCTCAGAATCTGAAGGCGGATGAGCTCGGGGTTGTTTGCGCTACTCGGTTGCTGTCTAGATTGCTGTGGTCTTTGTGCTTGGCCCGAGGCTGAGGATGGTGCGGAAGCGTCGGCAGCGCCCGTGGGTCCTCGAACGTGTCTGACATGAACGGCTAACATACCACCATCGGGAATGCTCAGCTGCTCCATTGTCTGCGAATCGTCCGCAAGGAGGGACCCATTGTGATAGATGTGCAGCGAGGTCGCTGGTATGCGGGTTTCGGCGTGAACGGATTGGCGTAAAGTCTCGAGTGTCATGTCCGGAAAGATCTCGAGATTCAACAAGGTGTCTTGATCCCCAGCTTGGGGATCGAAAATATTGATTGTAATTTGCCTAGGCGCAAAGGGGAAGCTTGTCAGCCTTGATGACATGCTCCGACTACGCGCACGACAGGTACGCAGTGAAGACCCCAAGTATGCGGCGAGTAGACTTACATGGCAGTGTGAGGCAGCAGGTCGAAGGGATTGCGAACAGTCGAGAACGAGCAACCTGATGCCGTGCGGTGAAAAGACAGATGTGAGACAACCACGCGGGCTGAGGTGACGAAGAGTGTACAGAAACTTGGAGCCTGCTGGGCCGGCCGTTCGAAGGTAGGTCAAATGCTTTAAACGCCATTATCCACTCGAGCGAGGTAGAGGTAGCTGGACGTGCATGGGAGCTTTTTCCTTTAAACCATATCGGGCCTAGCGCCGATGCCGCTTCCACCCAGTCTTGGCTCCGTCAACTGCCTTCAGGCACGTGCCCGGAGCAGCCCGAATCGATGTACAAGAATACACAACATAAAACAGGCTGTCCGCCGCGCGACCTCCATTTATAATTATGTACCGCTCATGGCAGAAGTACGAGAACGTAAGCGAAAACGCTCTGAAGAGCCATCTCACACAGGCCAAACAGTCAAAAGGGTGAAGCCTACCAACGATCCCGCCCAAGATAGCCCTCCAGCAAAATGGATCAAGTCCACTGCAACGTACGGTGTTGATGAACCGTCGCTAAGCTTTACTTCCAGCTTTACGTCTATAAGCACTGAGCGAGCGCGTTCCAAGCGGCCTAGGCAATCAGCCAGCCCGCCTTCGACGTCTAAGAAAGGTCACTCTGCGGCTTAAGAGCGACGGGAGTCGTCGCAATTAGGCCAGCCTTATTGGGTTAAGACGTATATTCGAAAAGGGAAGATCTGCTTTCGTAACCTAACTGGTTAGGAAATTAAGACAGATTTGGCGGAGTGGACAGAGTAGATGGTAAATGACACTCAGTGCTTCTATTGGACGAGCTCCAAGTCGGGACGTGCTTTTTGGGCAGAGGAGTTGCCGAAGGAAGAGAAGGGGAAAGAACGGCGGCGTTAACGAGGCATCTACAGTTTGGCAGTCGGCTAGCCAGAGTGAAGTTTCTTTTTAGGCTACTTCGCAGGCAAGCGCATTTGATCTGCTGTTACTCAGAAATTATGTGGCAGTTGATATTGTACGGATACTATTAAATTCGACTTTACTCCCCATTCTGATCCCAAAGTAGACAACCAGAAAGGGCCATTCTGCACATCGGGCACGGGCAGGTTGGAGACCATCAGCCGCTTGCCTAGACACGCTAAATGCCCTGGAATTTAACTACAGCAGCTTATTCCGGCCAATGTGTATATACGTATACTTTATGCTAGCTAGTCCCCGTATTTCTGCTCATTCCCTCCCTCTTCCACATATGAAGTAGTACCTGTAAAAACTGTGGCAGTAGCTGCACTGGCAACCACTAAATCCACGACTATTTGCCATCGCAGGCTACACTTCCGTCGCAGGTTGGGCTGTAGGCACCAGTCAGCGTTTGTGGATGGGGTTGAAGCGCCAATCACGCGAAACAGACACAGCTCGCTGTCATCAGCACCACTGTTTTCATAGCGTTGCATGTTAATGCATCGGTTCCCCTAATCCCACACAGCAAAGCTGCCTTTGGATAAGCGCCTAACATGTCCCCCGGCAGCGCTTATCAAGTGACGTGTAAAGATGGCAAAGACGACCTACCATTGGAATGCCGTTTATGTGGTGGTCCACATGCCAATTTCATGCAATTAGTCCATTTCGATCATCGTGAACGATTGCGCGGACGGACCACAGACCGCAGCACGAAACATCATTTATGGTTTTTACACTTGACTGGTCGCACCACTGGCTGCAACATGCAGCGCCAATCAATCCCTTACGCCCAGACGATCGTGTAGCCGATTAGAATTTCGGCATGGCATGGTTCCTTCTAGTGAGATGCAATGGGTGGCAGTACGCTGCGCGCATGATAGGGCGCAGTGGACGCTGAGCAGGCGAGTTGATGTGCGCCCTGCGCCCGGGGGGAACTAATAATATAAACCGCATTGCTGCCTTGAAGTTGGCTGGTGATGGAATGGCGCTATCCCAAAAGTGTGGTGTATGCTGCAGCAGTGACGTTGTGCGTCTCGGCGGACGTCGCATAAAATCTAATCGATGTGTTCGAGTTACACAGTGGTAAAAATGAAATTCTCCAGCTCCTTGAATGCTTCGGTGAGGTCTCGGTTAGTGATAACAATGTCGTGCGCGCCGGTTTGTGCGTATTCCAACTCCGCTTTAGTCTGATTCAAGCGCTTCTGTATGCTGCTTTCGGTTTCTGTACCGCGGCCACGTAGTCGTTCCTCCAAAACCTCGAAGTTCGGGGGTTGTATGAAGACGAATCTGGGTCGAATTGGTGGATTGGGTTTCAACAGTTCTTGCTTCAGTTGTTTCACCCCCTCCATCTCAATGTCGAGTATCACAGTAGAGCCCTTCGCCGTTTGGTCAATAACAGTCTGCTTGCTAGTACCATAGAGATTGCCATTGTACTCAGTGTGCTCTACGAAGGTGTGATGGCGAATTAGGGACTCGAATTTGTCTCTAGAAACGTGAAAGTATGATTGACCTTCCACCTCTCCGGGACGTCGTTCGCGCGTGGTATGAGATACGGTCGTAGCGAAAACATTCGGGTGGGCTTCTTGAAGCATCTGACACAGCGTACTTTTGCCCACCCCTGAGGGTCCTGAGATGACGATGGGCTGCGGGTCAGGAGTAGAAACTGCGGTAACAGCAGCATCAGTAGCTGACAATAAGTGAAGAATGTGCCAATGAGAACGTACCTGCCATCTTGGGGAAGTTATCAATTATGAAGGAAAGCGCTTTGGAGCGGATAGGACCTTCTTTCACCCCCCCACCCCCCGCGCCTTGCCCGATTGGGGACGCCACCATACCCGGTGGGGGAAACAGCGCTTCCCAGACTACAGAGATAATGAAGGAACAAATGTTTGAAGCATAATTCCGACCGACGTATGTCGCTGAGTATACGTCATTGAACAGTGCAGCTCTGAGTCCCGTTTAGAATCGTCTTCCCTTCGGACACCGCATACACAAGAGGTGTGCTCCCAGAAACATCCAGAAGTTCAAGTAGCGTAGTAAGGAAGCAGTTCCATTCAGCCATGCTGGTGAATGGCTCTCTTTGGATCTCTCGTCCGAGAAGGCCGAATTCAAGCTTCAGCGGGCGAGATGTTCCGGTCTGAATGGGACCGTGGTGATACAGGATTCGTCAACGACGCCACATCGCGGATTGGTCCAGCATTCAATGAGCCAAAGCCTCAGGTGACAATACCTAGTCCCGCCGGTCATTCTAGATGAATTTCCTTCTGAGACTACTTCTAGGGACTCGTAACAAAGAGCTTGGTAGTCTGAGGCAAGATTTGCCGCCATTGCGAGCATCGCCGGGCGACCTCGTACCCCTGCGCCATCAAGAAAACAAACATGTCTTCTTCACTGATCAGAGTTTCACCACGATACCCCGTCGCATAATGAGCGATACTTTTATACACATCACTTACAGAGACATGGGAGACAGGTTGGCTAAAAGGGGAGACTCATTAGCCACCGATTTTTCCGCGCTATCGGGTTCATTTGGATGAATTGGTTATCAATCTCTCCGACCCTTTCAAAGATCTCCAGTAGAGTGAAGAATAAGGGTGAAGCAGTGGAATTGTCAGAGCACAAGAAGACTCTCCCGCTGAGAGCCAAGTCCGCAAGTGTCATCAACTGACACCACATATACATGAGGGACTCACAGGATTCGCTTTCATAACTATGGATCTATTCATTTACAATCAATATTAAAGTACGAGTCAGTCAAGATACATAGAAGCCTTTCTGGAACAACGTTCAAAGGTCTCCAGCGATCGCACAGGACGAGATCGGAAAGCACAATAGCGAAAGCGTGGTGCTGCCCGTCATGACTGGCAGCTACAACACATTCTATGAGAGAGATGTGCTGTTCTCTTATATGAGGTCATTCACTAGTAATAGCGCCCATGGCGAAAGAACTATGGCAAGGATATGCGTCGATCCAAGTTCTTTTGCCGAATTTCAGGTTGACCTCTCGACGAGTTCTCCCACAAGCTCTGCGCCGAGTCTCCATACATGGGCCCCGATATTCAATTGACCCTGGCAATTGTCCATCCCCATATCAATTCCACGGCATGGTCAAGAAAGAAAGAAAGAGTAGGGTGCCTCTCAACACGTTCGAAAGAGATGAATTCCTTCTCTAGAATAACTTCCTGTCAAACGAAGCAGGCCAGACAACTCGGATCTCGTATCGGCGTCAATTAGAGATAGGAAAAAGAAATCAAAATCGAGGGGGAAACCTGGGTGAAACAAGTACTGGGTGGCGGTACCGGAGGTTTTTACTACTGGCAAAGTGACAAATCTGGATGGACGTTTTGATGATATTATTGAGAGATTAGCACATGTAGTATCGGGGGTGTCTTGTCATCTGATATGACAATTCAGCCACCCGGGCACGGATGGAGATTGGATCAGTTGAAGTGATTATACCGCTGTCCCTACGGGGTGGACGATGTGGCTCTTGCTCCAAAGACACATCTGAGCTTTCACATTGAAGGTTTCTCTCTGCTTTACCCAGCTTCGAGCAATTGTGTCCGGGGAAGCATGAAACATTTCATGAGTGACTCTCCCTCGTGGCCATTGATGCTTCCCGTCCCAAAAGACAGATTCAGAGTTTCTTGATCAATTAAACCCCCTTTGATTATACGTGGCGCCACAGTACATGGAGAAATTGCATAAAAGGGGAAGAATCTTCGACAAAGTCCTTCGAATGCGCCTTGGGTTGCGGCCTTAATCAATTCACCTGCCGATTGGACTAAACTAGGGAGAAACACAATTCTAGCAACCTTGCGAGCTCGAAGTTCTGGGAGCAAGATGTCGGCCTTGGCAAGGAGAGTATCTTACCCGATGGCGATGGCCAAACTATTACTTTTGCATACGAGACGTGCGATATGGTATTTAGGCAATTTCGAAAGCTGTATCTCAGACCCTTGAGAACGGGTAACTCGCTCGAATGCTATGATTTTTGAGATCAAAATTTGGTCTCGCCATTTCGCTATTTCAAGACTGCAGGCTGCAAAACAGTTGGACTCTTTTCGAGATTTGAAGTCATATTAGCACAGTTTTTCTGGGAGAGGAATTGTTTGAGGTATAATCGTAGGCTCAACAACCGATTCTAACAATCATGGTTGTTTTGGTATCGTACGTGGTACTTGGTAATTCGGACGCTGGGCACCTGCCCACTGGTCGACCGGAAGTGCTTTTGCGAAGCTGCGTCTCTGAATTGAATGCCAATGAAGCTGGAATTTCGATGGGTGATTGATATGCTTCCCAATCCCTTCGGTAGTCTCGCATATCCATGCCAAGATCATCACCCATCCCTCAGATAGTCCACCGAAGCTCTCCTCAGTAGTCTCTGTCTTGCCCTCAACATAACGGGAAACTTCGTCGCCCTTGCGCATCGGTCAGAATCTGAGTTTTGTGACGTGCTCTACAACTCACCACGTAAGAATCGTCGTCTAAGTCAAACGACCGTCCTTGAGGCCAGTCAGATCCTAAGCTCCATTGAATCGCTGGAGCACTTTGCTAGCTCAGCCCCAAGAAAAGCTCTGGTGCTGTATGAGTTACGTGATTATGAATCATTTTTAGTCGATATTTTTGTTTGCAATCACGAACTGAGCTTGACGCCCTTTACTGAATAGAATTTTCGTCCACGACATGGGGTGCTTGAGTGGCTCAGCACATTGGGTATTGTGATGAGCCGTTTCCCTACTGCCCGTAGTGCAGTGTGGAGATGATCGCCAGGCTATATTGGCTAATGACTATGTAAATGCTGATTGGGGCCGGAAGGCCAAGGCGGGGATGCGACTGTCGAGGAGCTCGTAGGGGTAAAGCCATCCGTATCTGCCTGGGGCTCCCAAGACATGATGAGTGATGACGGTTCAATGCCGATTCAGCCCTTGCCGTATCACCCTCGACTTCGACTGTTACAGTCTTGATTTGAAGCCAGAAGGTATAAATGGAGCATCGAGTGTTTGAACTGGGTAATGAGGCAAGAATTGCTGCTAAACCCTAGTACTGAATGTCCCAGACCAGGTCAAATAAGTGTGTAGTCCTGATCACTGTGGCAACCAGTGTGAAATCATATGACCTTTGTGCATTATCGGTGGCTGCCAGCAGTCCCTTCACAGGGTCATGGATCGAAGGCGGCACACTCATCTGAAAGGGACAGCCTCATCCACATTCGGCACCCTGGATGGCTAGTGGCCCGAATCGGGGACGCCGTTAAAACGAGGCGAAACACCGCCATCTCAGAAAGCCTCATCGTGGCAATTCCTCTACCTGCGTAACAGACGAGCAGCTCAGGCCCTCATGACCGAAGACTGTCGAGAAAGTCAATGGCTGTCAGAGATATGAGGACTCGTGCGGTTCAATGGCTGCAGACCCCAAAGGTCATGGTCAGCACCCACCGAACGAAACCAGATTGTCACTTCAAGGATTGTTTGTGCATGATGCCTGCGCATAGATGGTCAAACCCAGGCCAAGCTCAGGCTTAAAGCGGCGTGGCTCAGGTCCAGCCAGCAGGCGGATACGACGACGACAGTTGACGTGGGGGACGATGCGCCAAGGCGGGGCAGATAGACACTTGGCGGCCTCTGGTTGTCAGCTCGAGCTTGCAGCTGGCAAGCGGGGCTGACTGGCTGGTTGTTTGGTTGCATCGGCCAACAATCCATCTGTGGGATACATGGCAGCAATTTTGTTTGCTGCATCTCGACAAGGAAGGAGCGGGGCAGATTCGTATTTTCTAGCAGACTCCGTCATGAAGATTACCTACCGTACGCATATCTAGATCCTCGTCTGACCTACCTCGAAC
>JAPFUF010000531.1:0-10350 GCA_030780645.1 Aschersonia sp. MBC 508
TTTTTTTCTTCTTTCTTTTCCTTTCTCTTCGCCTTCTCTGCCTTGTTTTGCCCACTCTCTAGCCACCCCCTGCTCTTTCGTTTGCTTTTTTATCTTGTTTCTTTTTTCTTTTCTTTTTTTTTTTCCCTTGTCCTAGCCGAGAACTTTTGCAGGTGAAAAGCTTCTCCCGCCACCCTGTTTTGTACATGCAAATGAATATGACGATGGCAAAAAAACTCATATCCTTGGCAAGGGTCTTTGCAATCTGATGCACACATGTAATTTACCGAGACATGTCTAAGCGAAATGAACCTACTGGGCCTCGCGCCCCCCTCCCACATCCTGGGCCACCGCACTACAGCAGTACGAGCAGAGCAGCGCACACTGGCTGGCTGGTCAATTCACGTCGGCCAATCGTGTGGCTGGGCAAGACGAATGGTCGTTGGGGAAAGAAAGTAGCGACTTCATTCATCCGTCAGCGTGTCCAAGCTGGTCGCGCCCCCTTGACTGTCTGCCGTCAACCTTTCATTGCCCGAAATTGCACAATGATTGGGTCCTGGTGGTTTTCGTAATACAACCTGGTGTGTTTTTCGTGATCCTGGTGTTTCTTGTGAATCCTGGTGTTTCTCGTAAATTTCTGCAACTTCCTGAACGAGCCGCGGCACGTCGGTAACCGTCGCGCATCCGAGCTTCAAGTTCAACGACAGGCGCCGGATGCGCCCAGCCCAAGGAGAGGAAGTTGTCGGGCGCCTTTGTCTGTGGGTTTCGTCCCGTTTCGTTATCAATTCAATCAAGAAACGACTCAAATCAACGTCCCACTTTGCCTGGACCGAACCGCTCATGTGTTGTCCCGAACACTGGGACAACTGCGGTCGACTATTCTTATTACTGTTCAATTTGTATGGTCGCCTTCGCCGTCGAATCCCCCCCGCTTGTCCCGCCTTGGGGCCGTCTTGGCAAAGACACACTCCGAAGTTACTGTAGAAAAACAATGTACTGTAGGACCAGTCGAAGAGACGGTGTCCGAGCGCCGAGTCCACCGCCAGCAGCGTCCATCTGTTCTCGAAGAAGAAGAAAGCAAGAGCGGCAGTCTCCACTACCTTACCTAGCAGGTACATGAATGGAACCGGGAGCTGGGCGCAACGTGCCGTTTCTCCCTTAACCCCCCGTGATGCTGGGTGGTGCAACACCATTTCGCGATTGTATCGCATATTGCACAGGCTTGGGAATCGCGAGACCCATATCTTGGGTACGAGTACTCGAGTGCCACAGGCCTTTTTCCTGGGGCGGGCAGATTGTGTGCCGCCAGAATGAACCTTTGTCCATGCGCCGCCACATGGCTGCTGTAGAGCGCCTCAAGCTCAACCAAACGTCGTGACAGTCCCAACACGAGCCCGAAGTCGCGCAAGTGTATGCGCGGCGAGATGCATGGTGAAGCGTCGGGACTCTCGTGTTGATCAGGGCAGTCCCTACACACATGCGCACATGACTTTAGCTAGCTGTTTTGTGCATCCGTCCGCTCGTAACAACCCCCCCCCCCCCCATTATGGCAAGCTCAGAGCGAGTCCCCCGTCTCGGGAGGCATCTCGAGAGTTGTGAGACTTTTCCCACGCCACAACAAGAGACACGCCATTTAAGAGGGGGGGAGGGAGGTATGCCATGCACACATACATACCTAGTAGTACCTTATGTATGCATGTACATCATGTACGGCTCCCGTTGCTCCGTGTGGCTCGCTGTTGGGCAGCAAAACATGAGGTGGAAAGCTGTCAGTACCCATCCAGAATACAGACCATCATCACCATTTCCCACACCGCCAAGTGGCTTGCTTTGCAGTGACCAGGCGAGAGGCCAAGGAAAAACGTCAAATGTTTCCGTCCCCCCCTCCTTTCAGAATACGACGACGGCCTTGGGAGCAGACGACGGCATGCTTCGAATGCTTCCACATGCACGACTTTGAGCGAAACTTCACATGTCTCGTTCACGTGAGGGGGGGGGGCCCTTTGTCGTCTCCCAACCCATGCTCTGTGAAAGCGACCTGTATTGGTGTCTGAAAGCGTCTCCCCGACCAATGAGCTGCTGCTGTCTCGCGAAGACGCCTCCTGATTGGGCCGCGGACTAGAACAAATACGGCAGAAGCGGGAAAGGCATGGGCTCCGCAACCACAGGACAGCATCCGACCCAACCAGCCAACCACGAGCGAGAACGGGGCAGCAATGACCGGACATTGGCAGCAGCATCAGCTGGCCCCGTCGTCACCTTTGGGCTTTTTTTTTTTCCTTCAGCAGGCTTGTATGTGGAACTTGGCGAGAGGCCGGCATGTACGATGAACAAGGCTGAGACGAGTCACAGCTGCTGACTGGCTGATCGGCTGGCTGCACCGACAGACGGGGGGGCTTTGCTCTCGTATTCACCACATGCCGCCCACGGCGACCCGGGAGAAGAGAAGGGGCAGTCCATTCATTGCCAGATGCTGACTGTGAACGAATGGTGATTTATCATGCGGCGCGCCGCCACACCCGGAGTGAGCGTTCCGCAAAGGATCCCCGGGGGGGCTGGGCTTGGGTTTGGGATTTTGGCCGGGACATGTCGCAGCCAGCATTCATGTAAGGAAGGTCCAGGGCAGGGCGCTCGCCCGTGCCACCGGACGGCAACGATACCACCGAAGAGGGAGGCCCGAGGAAGATACATATGACACACAAGGCGACGATTTGGAAAAGACGAAGCAGCACGGTAATGCGCTGGCCTCTTTCTTCTTTTTTTTTTTTTTTTTTTTTACCCCCTCGCAGCTGCGAGGTCCTGCGGCGGCCTCACAGTGACGGCGGCGCGCACGGCATTCGCTGCGCCGATGATTTGCGCTCAAGCCGGACGGTCAGGGGGTGTATGTGTGTGTGCATGTGTGCTCTGGTCGCACCGTGTCACTCCCTGCTCTGGTGCCTTGCGTCGCAGACCGCGCGCCCAGTCGCTTTGTGGTGGCTCGTTTTGGTTTTCTTGCCAGCCTGCTTGCTCTCGCCTCTCGTCGTCGTCGCCGCCCGGCTGTCGGGCAAGGCGATGCAAGACCGGTAAGGCGTACGTACAGTCACAGCATGCGCTCCATCGCTGCTGCTGCTGCTGCTGCTGCTGCTGCTGCTGGCAGCCTTCCACAGACAGACAGCTAGCTGGGCACCGAGCGAGGCGAGTCGGGCAAGATGGGCGACCGACGTGCGATGTCGTCGCAGGGTCGGTCGGTCGGTCGCTGCTCGCAGATGATGATGCAGCTAACCAAGCCCAACAAGCCACGTGGCCGGGGGTGTGTGTGGCTGCCCACCTACCCGAGTACGTACGTGGCTGTGCCCGGCAGCGCGCGCGCGCGCTCCATCAAACAAAACTTTTCCCAAGCTGAACAGAAAAGAAGCTCGGGAACCAGATCGCCGGGAAAGGCGCCACAATTAATCAAGGGACCGACCGTCCCGCTTCTCCCGGCCGCGGCGCTACGGCGCACGTCGTCGGTCAACGACGTCTCACAGTCGCGCTCGCTCATGTGACGAGCTTCGGTCTACGCCACCCGTCTGCACGCTGCACGCCATCATCGCCTGCATCACTTCGACTCGTGAGTCATGCTGTTTGATGGCCCGGTCAGTCAGTCGCTCATCACGTGGTGGTGCCGCGACTGCGGTGGCGTGGCGAGGCGTATGCCCTTTTTTTGCCTGCAGCATCTTCCTTCGGTCACGCCCTAGGCCAATCATCTTCCGCACCCACATCATCTCGCTGACGAATGCCCTCGCACAAACCTCAACGCATAGGCAGACGCTTCGTGACGAGGAATGGATGTGTGAAGGTGGCGACGCTGTCTGTGACGCACGTCTTTGCGTGTACGCCTCGGACAGCAGGTGAGTCACAGCACAAGGTCTCCTGTGCAAACTGCGTGGATGCATGCATGCACGCACGCATTACATGCTCAGAGAACGCGCTGCTGCGCTTCGAAATCGCTCTGGAACCTGCCTGCTTTGCAGTGTGAACGATCGCGCTTGGACGTGTGATGATCACCTGCGTTGTTGGAGCCGTTCTGCACGACTCATCGAGACTCCGTGCACTGTCGGTGATGATGTGGAGGGGCGTGCTATTATCCATGGGACCGCCAAGATGACCTCCTTAATGGCTCGGTCATGCTGTGAACAGTATGCACACGGTGCTTAAAGAATCTGGACATTGTGCCTGGTTGGATTCGTTGACTTGTAGGGCGTCTTTCAATGATTGGATGCGCCTTGCCCAAGCCCTATTGACTCATGTGGCGTCTATCAGTGATTAGATATGCCTTGCTCAAGCCTATCGACTCATATGATGTC
Source organism: Aschersonia sp. MBC 508 (assembly GCA_030780645.1). Taxonomy (NCBI): domain Eukaryota; kingdom Fungi; phylum Ascomycota; class Sordariomycetes; order Hypocreales; family Clavicipitaceae; genus Aschersonia; species Aschersonia sp. MBC 508. The sequence continues at coordinate 4,305 of JAPFUF010000531.1, forward strand.
TATCAATGATTGGATGCGCCTTGCCCAAGCCCTATTGACTCATATGGCGTCCATCAGGGATGAGGTATATCTTTCGCAAAGAGAGTTAGACGTCCCTTTCCAACAAAGGAGCATTTCTGCTTGCCTAAAAACCGGGAAATTTCTTTCGCCTTCTTCTAGATCGCCAATAAAGACTCAGAGAAGGTAGGTCGCTCATGAGGAGTAAGTGTGAGTGAAAAGTGACGCCGTGCGGAGGGTGTGATCCGTTGCGCAGCCCCCGAGCTATCAGAAGGGACGCTATGCCAGAGCTCTCCTCCGAGCCTTCACTAGCCCGCCACGTGGACTCGATCAATGCACGAGACACTCTCTCGTTTGTAAGACGTTGACTGTGTGGCGACTGGAATTGCGTTTGGTGTGCCAGCTATGCACGGGTGCGCGCCGACACACGAGCTTTGCAGCGGATATTCGTCGCCGTGTTCATCGCCCCCAAAAAGTTCCATCGCCCACCCGTTTTTTCACGCCCAAGACAAGGCTTTACGTCCCGTGACGTCAAGTCTTGTTTTTTCCTTGAAGCGGCTGTTTGTGCGCCGCGCCAGTCGGGCAGGACGTGACCGGCCATGTTTCCCCCCGGACAGCACCGAGCTTTCCTGCTCATCTTACGCCGCTGCCTTTTTTGCGACCGCTGTCATACTCATACTCACCCGCCACATGACCACAGTAGCCTTGTAGGTGAATAAAGCGTGGACCGGCGGAAACGCCACGATTCGCTGTAAGGAAGCTGCGCGGTTACAACGATGTTCGGACGGAATCTGGTTGAAAGGTAAAAGAAAAGCTCATGAACGCTCCGGTCGGTACCAAGTGTTGTATATGATGCGACTTGAAAGTCCGAAAACGGGCTCTGGTTGTGTTCCAGCCTGAACATGAAAGTGTTTCTCTCTTTGTCGCTTTGACCATGCGTAGCCCTCTATGGTTTTCCTACACACTGACCAACATCGGACGCTCCGCGTAGCCCTGTTTGATTCTCTACACACTGGCCAACATCGGACGCTCCGCGGTGCCCGCTGTCTCCTGCTACGATTCCTTCGCGCTTGGACTGCCTGTCAAAATCAGATGCGCGTATATATGTGGATACATGCATGTACGTGTGTGCTTGTGCGTGTGCAAGCGGTGTTGTGCACCTTTTGAGCCAATACGAACAAAAAACTTGAATGACATTCTCCGGGATCCAGTTTATATTCTATTCCAAAGTCATCGGTCTAGGTGAGCATCAAGCCACAAAACGCATTCCGACGGAACTCGGGAGCACGACATACCCGCCAAGGTCAAGACCCTGTGTATGGAGCTCGGTTTCAGACGTCGCTCGATCCGATAGCCTGGAGACGAAGCTCCAGTGTCCTCCTTTTTTGTCGCCTACCTAGGTACTTGAACGGATCATGACCTAGCCCGAGATCTTTGTTTGCAATTCAGCTTCGCTGTTGAGTGCCTCCGGCGGCCCTACCGGGGGTCGCCTGCGGCGGGCTGTCCTCGCTGCGCTCGAATAACTATTTTTAAATATAATATAGCCTGAGATCTTTGTTTGTAGTTTAATTTTGCTGTTAATTGCCTCCGGCGGCCCTACCGGGGGTCGCCTGCGGCGGGCTGACCTCGCTGCGCTCGAAGAATCAACACGATAGCCTCAGTCTGAAGTCCGTACCCTAGGGTCGCTGCGCTCGACTCCAAAACTCTCCCGTTGATTTCCTACTTGGATAGGTAGCCAGGGACAGATGATCCAGAGACTCCCCTTGATTGTCTGCTTGGGCATGTACTCGTAGTCATCTGGGTGGGACTGGACGTTGGACTGTCTCGTGCAGCCGGGGACCCCGGGAACAACCGTCATCCTGTCCAACGCCAGCTGTCGCCCTTTCCCCTCTGGGAACGTTGCGCAATGTCAAGCCCAGTGTCTCGAGAGCCATGGAACCGCTACGGGAGGATTTGAGCTGACGTCTGTGTGACTTGGCCCCTTCCCCATGCACGGAGCCACCATGGGTCGGGTCGGGGTCTGGGACAACCCATCTCCACCAGGTTGGACAAGGCGGGTTGGCTGGTTGGCATGACATGGTCCGTATAAGTGCGTACAAAAGTATCTTTGCCACGTTCACAAACCACGGTGACTCGCTCCGCACATCACTTACCGATGCTGTTCCGGCTATATACCGAGCACGAACTGGAAAACCTTGGTATTTATTCGAGCGCAGCGATGCCAGCCCGCGGCAGCGCCGCCGGAGGCATAACAGCAGCCACAGTATCACGGTATTTCTCTAGTCATGGTCTTGCCTCCCCCGGTGGCCCTGCCTGCCCTGCGCGAAAGAGCTTTTCAAAAGCTTCTCCTGGTCACAATCACCTTACATGACCGCAATAGAGCACCCCGACCGGTCACAGAAAAGAAACTTGTCATGGCAATAGCTATAGAGCGGTCTATCGATGAAGGGATGTTTTGGGGGCAATGGCTTATACTTTGAAAAAGCTCATCGGTGGAGCGATATTTTGTTGAACATGTCACGGTCGTGACCATAGCGGCTCATTCGACACATGGCTTATTATACTGGTTTCCGAGTTGGATGAGGCGATTTTGTTGGTCGGAGTTGAGAATGTGCGAGTGCGTAGGATAATATCTTTGAACACGCTTGATGAGCTGCCGTGGCTTACCCGACTTATACTTGTTGTTGGTGGCCCAGGTGGGACAAGGCGGGCGGGCTTGTTGGTCGGAGAGGAAACGTGGAGTTGCTTGAAAGGGCATCTTGTGGAAAATGCCACGATTGCACACCAGGCGGCTCACTCGAAACAGTACTGATTGCTGGGCGTTCTCGTTTTGTGATGCGGAGCACACGGATCACAGAGACAATCCTGCGAGCGGCATCATCTTAGCCAAATAAATCAAATAGTAGACTAAAGACAGAGCTATTTCCCGACTGTCAACTCCTCGTCGCCTGCTCATTCGCAACCCAAGCCAAAAACCGCCGTCCCTAACGTCTTGATTTTCCGCGCCACAAATGTCTTCCATATCCGCCTGCTTCCCTTGTCATCCATGTCCGCCGAGGCTCGTCATCCGCGCATCTTCGGGCGACACGCCGCCAGTGGCTCGCCCACGACATGATCATCTCCCGACCATCGACTCCGCCAAAGGAATGTCCTCCTCGACCGCGTCCCAAGCCAAGACCATCGTCTCCAACGATTCGATTTTCCTCTCCACAAAGTCCTCCATGACGGCCTTTTCCTCGTCGGTCATGTCGCCGACGCTCGCCAGCCACGCGTGTTCCGGCGGCGGCAGCACGTCGCCGGCGGCGGGCCCCAGGAAGCGCGGGTTCAGCTCCTGCCAGAAGATGGCGTCAAAGGCGAAGCTCTTGCGCGCGGCGTACATGAGCCAGAACTCGCCGCTGTCCCAGCTGGCGCGCATCTTTGGCGAGAGCCGCTGGTCCTGGCGCAGCGTGCGCGCGGCTATCGCACCGTCCTCGACGTCCCTCATCGCCTTCAGAAACGTCTCGAGGCGAGACTCGTACGTCTTTTTCCAGCCGGCGAGGCCGTCGGGCCAGTACTCGGGCATCTCGATGAGCAGCCACCACGGCGGCGCAAAGGAGAACTCGGCCGGCGCGGCATACGTGAATTCCCAGTCCACCACCCCCACGATCTGCATGTTGGCGTCGAGCAGGACATTGGTGGGCCGGAAATCGTCACACCAGAGCCGGAAGGGGCCGCTGGGTGGTGGTGGCAGTGGCGGTCTGCGTTCCTTGACGAGCTTGCTGAAGAGGCGTCTGGCCATGTATTTGCGTCGGCAGTCGGGCTCGGACTCGACCGAGTCGTTGCGCTGGTGCTCGAGATGGTCCGCGTGAAGCTGGGCCAGGGCTTCCAGGTATTCGGGCGAAGTCGCGTAGGTGCTGTTTGCGATCTTCCTACGCGGCAACGTCCCCAGGCGCACGAGCTCGTTGATGTGAAGACTGAGGGGACGATGTCTCACCTCCCAGTCGGCGGCGGTAACCTCGGCCAGAGATCCTATTTCCGAAAACTCAAGCCTGGACAGCTGCAGGAGGATGCCGGCCAGTTGACGGTACAGCATTTCCAGCGTGTCGAGGCTGATGTGTGGGTTCAGGCGCGGGCGGTCCTGCCAGCTCAGGCCAGGCGTGTTGAGCACCTTGCTGGCGTCCGTGTGGTGGTCGATGTATTCCATGATGATGAAGGGGCCGAGCCGGAGCGGGCTCTCCTCTCTGGTCCCCCAGTGCAAGACCCGCGGCACGGGGATGGAGGTGTGGCTCCGGATGTACCTCATGGCGGCGACCTCGTTCCGGATCTTTTCCTCGGGGAACATGGAACAGCCGGGTTTGGGGAAGCGGATGACGATGGAGCCGCCATCCTCGTACTTCATGCGGAAGATGATGTTGAAAGCGCCCGTCTTCGGATCGCACATCTCGGTAGGGTTGCCTGCGCGGTACCTGATCATGAACTCGCCAATGGTCCGCATGGTGTGCTCGTTCGAGATGGCTCTCAGCCAGACGCTTTCCACCTCTTCACTCTCCTCCCATGAGAAATCGTCATACGGCATACGGGGATCCATTGCTTTTCATCTGATTTTCACCACTGTTCACAGCTTCGTAATCACTGTGGAGATTTCACTCTCCGAAAAGGAAAGGGGGAATGATTGGAAGACAAATTGAAGCGAGTGTTTTAACCAAAAAAAAAAAAAAAAACGTGTCAAAGATAAAGGAAAGACTAGAGAGGCCTGAGATAAGCGTGATGAGATGGGCAGCAAGTAGGTAGCTTTCCCAAGAGTGGACACACAGTCCACACCGCCGTTCGTCAAGACCAATTAGATCCCCTCACGAGGCGCCAGCAGCCAACACCGATGCACACTCCTCACATCACAGTGCAGTAGCCAGTGATGACGAGAAATGATGTGCTGACTGCCGAGTTTTCACGTCCGTTCTGCAGGACTTTACTAATTGCGGCATCTGTTGTTGTTGTACTGCCCATTGGCAACCTTGTTCTGTGGGGACTGCCGTTGTCGCAGCACGCACACCAGTAAGTATGTCAAGAGGGAATCCACCTCTCGAGGACGGATTGTATTGATACATTCATGTTCCGACAACCGTGGTCGATCTGCGCGGACATGAATGCAGGCATGCAAACACCGGCCACGGCCATGGTTCACCTCTCCTGCTCATGATACAGGGCGTTTTCTTTTCAAACCTTGTCCCGCTGCCGGCTGGCTTCCGAATGCCACCTGTGGTTGTAGCTGTTTTTGTTTTTAAAGTTTCGGAGAGGCCAGATCGCGAAGATAATCCTCTACAGCTTCACTCGAGCGCAAGTCTCGCTCAAGGCTGGGAACAATCAAGGCTGCGTCGAGCAGTCACGCCACGTGTCACGGTTCCGTCATTGTCGATGTGGACGGGGAGGATGTGCTCGAAAAATCGGTATATACTTTCCAACAACTGATCAGATGATGCTAACGGACGGAGCTGTCAACGTCGCGACGCGCGACGCGTTGCCCAAGCAAGCAGGCGGTCGACATGTTGCGCAGCACCCCTTTGCGGAGTCGCGGCCTGACGAAGAGGGGGACCGGGCATGTGTCGAAGTCGTGCTGCTCTTCCTAGAGGATTTTCCCATCATTTTGTGGCGGGGTGGCGTGTGTGAGGACTGTCTGCATAAGTGCACCCGGGAATGAGCGTCGACCAAGGTACCACCGACTGTTGGGATGATTAGTCATGGTTCTGATGAGCACGTGTTGGCCAAAGTAGCCACGCCCGTTTACACGAGGGCTTGGAGTCGAGCGCTGCCAAACAAGAGTGCAGGAGCCCGACGCAAATCAAGATCACTAAACCTAGGCCCTTTCTCTCATTCAGTGAATGATGAAGTCAACCATTTTGTGATAAGTGTCTGCTTTGGCCTTTGCGATACAGAAGCGCAGAAGAGCAGAAGTGCAGAAGAGGAAAGGGGGGGTTGGGGGGGGGGGGGATATTGGCAAGGCCACTTGGCGGCGGCACGCCCCGCGCGCGACACACGAAATGGCAGTTAGGCAGGACCGCCGGCCAAGCAGAGC
>JAPFUF010000532.1:0-10585 GCA_030780645.1 Aschersonia sp. MBC 508
GAATCATCACGGATACCACGCCGCCCACACGGCAACTTGCAACGCCGCCGCCGCCGCCGCCGTCCTCCAGCCCGCGCCCACCCTTCCCACCGCCGCCGCCGCCCCCGTGGCCACCCTGCGATCGACCTGCGTGTCAAACTGGCCCAATACGTTCCCCCTCGGCCAGTACTCGCAGACGAGGTACCAGCCGCTCTGCCCGCACAGGCGCCGATCGCAGCCCACGTCGGTCGTGTTCTTCCACACGAGCTGCGTGAAGTGGCCCGTGTCGTGGTCGAAGCCGGGACTGTCAAAGTTGTAGCGGCTCGCCTCGTCGCCCCATCCCTCGACGCCGGCCGTGGCGTTGGCGTACCCCTCGGCCAGGTTCTCGCCGTACGGCCCGTTCGAGTGCGCGAACCTGCAGTCGCTCCGGGCCAGGTACTCGCCCGCAAAGGACGCGAGCGTGGCGTTCCACGTCACGGCCGAGGCGTTGTAGCGCGCGCGGTACGCGTTGGTGCTGTTGAGCACCGCCGACGTGAAGGCCGGGCCGTCTTTCCACTGGGGCTCGTCCGAGGGCACGGGCGCCTGCACCGTGACGGTGACGATGTCGGCGGCCGCCGCGAGGAAGGGCGTGCTGAGCAGAAGCACGACGGCCAGGAACAGTGGCAAGATGGAATGCCGGTGCTGCGGCGCAGGCGGCGTCATCTTCGGATCATCAAAACGGGACACAGCGGCCGAGGTTTTGGGGGGGGTGCAGGGTGAAGATGCTCGGGATGGCCGCAATCACATAAAGGATCTCGACTCGAAAGAGCATGTATTCATCGTGGGAACAGCAGGAAAGCAAGAGAGGGAGACAGGGTACGGGGGGAGGGAGAGGGCTGCTCAATTGATTTATTACAGCCAGTTTCCTGCTTCTCCATCTTACATGCTGCTCTCACTTCGCCCAGCCCCCCTCCCACTCTTCTTCCCGTCACGGTGACTGCAGCAGAAACAACTGTGACGGGAAAAAACTTGGTCATGGCAGGCCGGACCGAGACCTGCAGATAAGGTGACGTAGAGGGGTCGAAGAGACAGACAGGGGTGCCTGCCTGCTTGCTTGCTGCCCACCCATTCATCCCGTCGTCAGACCCGACCAGACAGACGATGGATGCTCTGACATGACGCCCGCCCCAAGGATCAATGCAAGGGACTGGAGAGTTGCGTCCATGGCAGCGTACAGATAAGCTTCCCTTTTCCCTTTCCCCTTGGCTTGTGCGTCAATGCCGGCGGCGGCGCCTAGCAAAACGCGCAGCCGCCCGCTGACTGCGGGTGTGGTGGAGGGATTGTACACTGCTCCTACCCTACTGTGTGCGAGCCGCAGGCACAGCCCGGGACGCGCTCAGAAACAGAGAGACGACCGCCCTCTACTCACCTCGTACCGACAGGGCGAACAGTCTTTACCGCTCGAGCTTGCGAGGCCAGCGCGCGGCAGGCGATCCCACATCCTTCCCGCCGCGGACAGCGATGTGCCTCCGGCGGCCCTACCGGGGGTCGCCTGCCGCGGGCTGTCCTCGCAAGCTCGCAGTCCTATTCATAATATTTATATATAAAAGCAGCTTCTCGAGCGGAGCGAGGCCAGCCCGCGGCAGCGCCGCCGGAGGCAGCACAGCAAAGACGCGTGATATCTTGTTTTGCCATTGTGCCTCCGGCGGCCCTGCCGGGGGCCGCCTGCCGCGGGCTGGCCTCGCAAGCTCGAAAGGCGCAGGACGCAGCAGCAACGTAGCGCGCAGCCAAAGTGAACGACCTTGCTTCGCGACAGATCGACAGTGAACTGGGCCGGTCAACGAGTGGAGTGGCGCCATTCACTTCGGCTCCTCGTCAGCTTGTTGCTGCTTTCTGTGCAAGTGCTGGTAAGCCTCTCGCAGAGGATTGCAGACGCGGTCAATGGCAGGCGACTCGCCGAAACGTTCGCGGCGAACAGCGCGGAGTAGTGCAGTAGCCCAAGGGGCAAGACCTTTATGCTGCTGGTGAGATATTGTTCAGTAAGCTGGAACCCCGAGCCGGCTTTTAAGCCTGCGGCCTCATGGCCGAGCTCATGTCTGGGCTATCAGTAGGAAAAAACGGCTGAACGCTAGGCTTCAACAACTGGTTCCATCCCTGGTTCTCTCTTGAAAAAGAAAAAAAAAGAAAGAAAAAAAAGTAGGCGAGCCACGACATGAGAGATATGAACGAAGCGGTGCATATATCCGCCTCATCAACGCTCAACAAACACTACCGTAATAGCGCCCCGACCGAGTGCCTGATGACGAGCCTCCGCTTCGGTCTGCGCTGCCGGAAGCAGGTGGTGCTGGAGCGTGGATCATGGCAAGCAGACGCAGAGCCATGTTAGCTCTACCATCGATAAGCTATGGCTTCGGTGCGCAGCGCCGAGGGAAACGGCACTGAGAGCCTGTGCAGTAGGAGGTAGCCAAGCGTGGCCGCGTGCTGAGCTGCTTGGGAAGAACGATGTTCCAAAGCAAGGCACACACACTGACCGGCTGGGCCAGCGCACCCAAGGCCTCACCTTCACCAGGCACATACAAGAGATGATATCAATGTGAGTAGCACCACCGTCTCATGCCAGCTTTGTCTATTGGGGGCCATGAACGTTCTGCTGGAATCCGGCATCGCCCCGAGCTGCTAACCCCCCCGTAGGCAACCTCCCACAAGGTCCATTGAAATCAAACATGCGGAGCCGAGGAGCCTTCGACAAGAACAGTGATTCGAGCGCAGCGAGGCCAGCCCGCCGCAGGCGACCCCCGGTAGGGCCGCCGGAGGCACAATGCTAACACAAGATATCATCCTTCTTTATTATGTTGCCTCCGGCGGCGCTGCCGCGGGCTGGCCTCGCTCCGCTCGAGAAGCTACTTTTATACATAGAATCATAAACAGGACTACGAGCCTGCGAGGCCAGCCCGCGGCAGGCGACCCCCGGTAGGGACACTCACGCTCAGTTTGCTTCCAGCGGGCCGGCCTCGCCGCGACTCCCCCCGCAAGCAGTAGCCCTTTAGATCAGCGCCGGAAAGATCTTGGCGTCGAGGAATTGTTCAGATCCCCTGGCCTTTGCGCTGCTCCGAGAGTCAAAGTAGTTCATGACGGGATCGACTGTTGTCACCAATCCCCCCTCAAAAGGCAGAGAGCATTTTCAAGGTAGAGTACAGCACCCAATGATTTCAAAAGAAACCATGAAGAGAATCATCTCGACCACGCTCTTTTTGTCTAGAGGTTTCGCAGCCTAGCATGGTACTCGAGAAGCAAGAATCTGTCCCCCGACGCGGACTATATAAGTGCCAGCGACCAACTACCTCGAACTAAGGACGGCAAGAAAAAACCACTCGGGTACGAAGAGGTTTTGAAGCTTGAAGTGCGTCATCACACTCACTTCAAGCGGCCAGGCCGAATTCTCAGCACATCCAGCAATGGTTTCAGTGCTCTTTGCTGGCTTCCCCTCAGAAGCCCTACGACACACTGGACACTGATTCCGGCGGCCCTGCCGGGGGTCGTCGGCCGCGGGCTGGCCTCACAAGCTCGAAGTCCTATCATATACAAGAGCAGCTTCTCGAGCGGAGCGAGGCCGGCCCGCGGCAGCGCCGCCGGAGGCAATATAGCAAAGAAAGTATTATGTTCTGTGTTAATGTTATGCCTCCGGCGGCCCTACCGGGGATCGTCTGCCGCGGGCTGTCCTCGCAAGCTCGCAGTCCTATTTATAATATTTAATTATATATAAAAGCAGCTTCTCGAGCTTGCGAGGCCAGCCCGCGGCAGCGCCGCCGGAGGCAACACAGCAAAGAGAGCATTATATTCTTTGTTTATGTTATGCCTCCGGCGGCCCTACCGGGGGTCGCCTGCGGCGGGCTGGCCTCGCAAGCTCGAAGCCGTGCGGCACACCGAAGCAGCCTTGGCTCCCGCGTCGGCTCTCCCACAGACGTTCTTACCGATGTTGACGCGTGGTCCAAAGTCCTGCTCTTCGAAAAGAGCCCAGCCCCGTGGGACCATGGCCCATGACGCTCGCGCACTAACGGAAGGTAGAAAAAAAAAAGGGAGGGGAGGGTCCCCAAGAAGACTCTGCATCTCGCAAGACCTTGGGGCATCTGCCAACTCTGCGTAGCGGGCAGACTTGTCCGAGACGAGAAGTGTCGAAACGCTAGACGGGGTGACTTCATCCCAAAATCGGAATTTCGGCGGGTTGCACTGATCGTTCCGGGCCAGCGACGTTAGTTTGCGTGGCAACGTGGCTAGCTCGAGTGGTCTAAATAAAGCCCGAGTCCGGTGTGTGTGTGAACATATGTGTGTGTGTGTGTGTGTGTGTGGGCCCTTGGTTGGACAAGATCCCTGCGCGCCAACGGACTTTGGCCTTGGACGAGCAGCCATCCAAGCAAGCCCTTGGGGCGGGAAGAGGCGACAAGACGGCGATGCGGACAGAGAATCTCGACGCATCTCCGTCTGCAAGGGCAGCTCGTGGCAGCGAATTCTGCGTGCAACAAATGGCTCGGTGCTTGCCGTGGCCGTGGCCAGCGTGCGAGACTGTTTTGGTCGCCGAATCGGTCGATTCTGCCGTGTACGGCTGTGCTGTGTGTTTCGGGTCGAATTAGAGCTCCTTCTTTCCCGGAACCGACGACCGAATAGTTCCATCACTTGATGGTGGCGCCGAGCCAGGCGCCACAGCCTTCCACTGAGCCCTTGGCGTACGGCGCAGCGTGGGTATTGATTCGTCGGCTCGCAGTTGCGTGTACTGATGAGCAGCAGCAGCAGCAGGTCGGTCGGTGGGACTGGCCGCGCCGGCTGGTCTGGTCTGTCCGTTGTCAAACAGTTTTGTTAGTTGGCTCCGATGCCCGAAGGGAAGGGGATAGATTGGCAACGAGCAAGAGAAGCTCCCCTTTCCCCCCCTTCCTACCTACCGGACACGACGAAGCGGCATTGCCGGCACTAGCTTTGCATGCAGGTCTTCGATGTGACGTGATGTGTGGCTCGGCAGCTGGGACAATTGTCTTGGGGCTGTGGGTGGCCGTGATGTGAAACACGTTCAACGGGGAAATGGTTTGGCAAATGCGGGTGATTCGGGCCAGACACGCAGGTGGCGCAACTGAGTCTCGCAGCAGGCCTCATCTACAGCGCATCAAGGGGAAAATCTGGGGAAAGGGCAGGGAAGCGGCGTCTTAGCGCATCTGCGATTCTGGCCCATCATCTGATACGCTGCCAAGCCGAGGCCCCAGGCCCCAGGGCCCGCCCAGCCAGCCAGCCCAGCCTCTCGCGAAATGGCTCCGGTCCTGCCTCGTCGTCTGCGCCTGTCCTGCACGCTGGCTGGCCCAGTAGCGAGGAGGCGCCGCGTGATTTACCTGCTCGTGGGTCTTCTGCGCACAGACGCCGCAGAGCTGTCACTCTCGTTTGCTGAAAACGGCGCGCGCGTCTGGAACCCGGGCCCGTCTCGCCTTCGACGTCGTCGTCGAGAACAAGTCGATGCTCCACCGGTTTCTTGCGTCGTTGTCACGCACACCTCACTTTGAAAGCCCCAAGGCAACGCAGTCCGTGTGAGGCAGTCGCCTTTTATGTAAGCGCGAGTACGTGCTGCGCCGCAAACCCCTGCCGCCCGTCAAAATCCCATCTGCGGTATTGTCGCATTGTGCCATGCGTCGACAGAAAGGATCCCCACCCACACCGAAAAGGTATTCGCTCGCGGCGGTCTCGATGCTGTCCGTCCGTCCCGTCGTCGTGCAGACAGAAAATGCACTCGTGTACGTAGTAGGACCCGAGCTCGACTCCCTCGGCAGTCCAGGCATTGTAGAACACCCCTTGCACCCTGGCAGCATTGGAGGGGCCTTGGGGCAGAGGCCGAGGGCTGACTCTTCCACTTGGTTGTGCACCGTAGAGGTTGTCGCTCGAGGATCAACAAGCGCAGAGCTCAGTCCTGGTCCGTCCGCATCGAGAGGCGGCGACGAGCAAGGGGACCAGCATCGATGTGGCGAATCTTGCCATTTACCTGAATGCTTCGGACGGAATGGACGGCATCGCGGCACCGTGAGTGCGTCTCTGCCCTGGGTGCAGCGTTGCAGGCACAGAACGTGCAGGTCAGGCCTCCCTCAATGCCGCGGCCCACGAAGCAAAGCCGAGAGAGAGGAGGGAGTGAGAGAGGGAGAGAGAGGGAGAGAGAAATAGAAAGGGTCGGTTGGGTGTTGCCGTGCAGAATTGACAGACGAGCTGACAGGCTTAACCGGCCCTTTACTCTGCTTGTTTTGTGCCCGAGAGTCTTTCCTCTGCCGTGCCGCGTCGATGAACCGCTCTCGGCGGTGTGCAAAATCTCCCTTCCGTGACAAGGATCCAGACCTGGTCCGCAACGGCATTTTCGCGGGCACTTGGCGCTGGCAGCAGATTGCCTCTTAAGTCACGGTACGGCACGACACGTGAGCTTTCCGGCCAGCTTTAGAAGCAGTCAGTGACGATTGACTGATGCGATGAGAAGGTTTCAACATGCAACGAGAATGGGAGGGACCGGAAAGACTACCACTGCTGCCTGTAGCAGCCTTGCAACGCCGCCTTGCGGTTTTTTTGGTCGTAGGAGTTGTGATATGCCAAACATATCCATGGCACTTTCGACATGCGGCCTCCTGTGAACTCGCATTACCGCCCCAATCATATCTTTATCCTGCAAGGCGTTGATCGGCTCCAGGGCATTCTGGGCTCGCAAACAAAGCACCCGAAGCGCTGCCTTAACTTCAGAGGATTCGACACGGTGCATGGACCATAGATCCGATCGTCTCACGAAACCTGCGCCTCGCTTCTCGCACAGATCATGTGCCAACCAGGAGCTGGGTCAGCCTAACTCTCGCCAGCTCCATACTGCGATATCATTTCCGAGCACTTGATCCGAGCATGTCAACTCGGGTCTATATCTTGTATGACCGTAGCCCAAATTTCCTTCCCGTTCAATTCCATGCAGATCGACACATCAGCGCTGCACCGCGAGGACTCGTATCGCCACTGTTCATGCATCAGACGCTGACATACCATGCGCATCGTGACAGGGGCCGGCTCAGGGACTGCAGCGCAAGGCGAAAAGCAAAGAAGAAGAAAACAGAAGCTGCTTTGAGGCTGACCGTCCCACCCCTGCGTAGTTTGTCTCGGCCTATCCCAGGCCGTGGACAGACAGCCCTTGGTCTGGTCCGTTGGCGATGGCGGTTTGAGGTGATGAATGGCATGCTTGCCTGCGACTACGAGACCGAGAGCTGCTGACGGGCGTGGCACCATGCGACCTCGACCCCTTCGTAGTGTGCGCACTGTGGCCCGGCCGGAAGCACCAGCTGCAAGCACTAAGGCCAAAGGAGAAGGGACCGACGCTGGTTTGTCGACGTCCAGAGGCTGAAATTCAGACCCCTGCCCGGTCGGTTACCAGCAATCGATCTACTGCGCGGCGCGCCGCTAGCACGCCGTCACCTGATCACCTGGCGCCGGACGTCATCGCACGAAAGAATTCCGAGCGAAAAGCTGCTTGTTGCCTCGCACTGTGAAGTTTTCTGGTAAAGCAACCGTCGGCTCGGGAGACGCGAGTCGATCCGGGCGTTTCTCAATCTGAGTATGTTGGCTTGCTCCCGTCTCGCTGCCAGCCTCTCTTGCACGACAGCCACCGTTTGCGGCTGTAAAAAGATAATGCAATCCGGCTTTTCTTCCGAGTCCAGTTCGCGCCGCCATTGTCACAATGCAGTCAACATGGCTAATGAAAATCGGTGGCGGCCGCCTGGGCGGTGGAATAGGACAGGGTCAGGCGGACGCAGAACTCTCTTTGCCCAAATGTATTCCACACGGCACGACGGTCTCGTGCGCAGGGCGCCACATTGCAGCAGCAGGCTAAGAACGACGATTGGCCACGGCTTGTTGCAGGCAGATCTAGGAAAGAGTCCCTCTCGCGCTCATTTTGACGCTGACGCAGACGCAGCCAGGGGAATGCTGGTCAGGGCCGAGCATAGAACCTCTGTAAGAAGCTTCCGCGGCATGCATGGCGTGCGCTAGACTACGAGCTCGCTATGAGGTGCGATGCGCTGATTGGTCTCCGACGATCCTATCAGGACAGCCGGCCAGTTTATTTAGATTGTTCGCTTTTTCGGATTGAGAGTCGATGTGACGTCTGTCTGAGAAATATACGGATGTGCAATATGTTGAAGCAAACGTTTCCTCGACTCGCACATGAGCCGAGCCCTTGTAACATTGCGCAAAGCTTGTCCTGGGATGCAACGTGGAGCTGGCCAGACTCGGCCGGGAGCGTGTTGCCAACCGTGTCGTATTGTCGTAGGCGGTCGGGATGAGCCTGGCTTTTTCATTCCAGCAGGCGCGCGTCCGACGTCACGCCAGTGAACGCTGCTACAATGTGCCGACCGTCGTCAATGTCAGTTTCGAAAGGGAAAAATCGAAACACGAGGAAAGAAAAAAAAAAACACGGAATCCGGCAGTGCCCTGGCGAAACGGCCTGGTTCCGTTCAGAGCGCAAGCGTGATCGCATGGCCTTGAGGGCCAACAGTTCCAAAGAGGGAAAAGGAACAGAAAAAGGACAAGACAAGAGGTGTGGGTGGGCTCTGTGGCTTCGCAAGCTTGGGGAGGGTCAATCAATAATAGCTCTCATGCGGCGGATCAGACCAAAGCCCCCGGCTCGGCCAAAAGCTGCAGGCAGCTCCGTCTCGAATGCAGCCTATGGTCATGGCTCCCAGCTGCGCGCGCATGTATGTATGTGCGGACGTGCATATATGGATACACATGCGCAGTGCTGTATGCGTCGGCCAGGATCCGTAGCACCCGATGCCTTGTCGGCGTCCAGGGGGAAACAGACGAGGAAATTGCCGTGAGTGATCGGGCTCTTGCACGCACGCCGAGGCTGGACGAGACGAGACTTGAGGCTCACGTGGATGTTTCAGCCAATTGGGGATCATGCCTGGTGCACCGATAACGACCTTAGAAACCCCGGTCCTGTCAGTCCGTGAGTCCAGCGATAGCAGATTATAGTGGACAGGAGATCGGCCCACTCGAGGAGCAGAACTCGGTGAGCCTGCGAGACCCCTGTTTTTTGCTGTTCCCTGAAAGAAAAGAAACCGACATGTCTGTCAGCGGTTCGGGATTGGCGGGAGGCGGGTTGTGCCACACGTCGATGTATGTACATACTGTGCGCCGAATGCTGAATGTTGCGAGGCCCAAAAAGCCGTTTCTCTCATGGGTCTGGTCTCTATGGAGAGATGGCCCCCTGGTTCTCCGTACATACATGCAATTCTCCGTCGTCACACAACGGCACATCACACGCACTCCCCGGGCTTCAGTTGGACACGGTCCTACCAGACCAGGTGGCACAGGCAGGCGTACTGTAGTCCGCTTTGCCGGCATCGCGGTCCCCTGAGTGGACGGGCTTTTCCTGTTCACCCAGCCCGCGCTGATTGACGATGCCGAGGCCGGGAGCACAAGCCGAGGGGCGGCCACTCCTGATTGTTTGTTTTGTTGCCTTGCTCGTCACTGCACGGCGCAGCTGCCTTTTTTTTTTTCTCCTTGCCTGGCGGCACGGGAAGGCCGTCAAGGCCGCGCAGGCCATCTTGTCATTCTGGTGATGCTGTTCTCGTCCCGTTATTCACCGCCATGGGATTATCTGCCCCGATACTGTACGTACGGCACGGTACGGTCGCGCTTTTCGGCTTTGAGACTGGTTCCCGAACCCTGGCCGGGCTATCCATCCCAGCCCCTCTAATCTCACGGCTGCTCTACGGTCGATGATAACGCTGGGGGCGCTCTCGCGCGCGAAACGGTTCCGTTTGCGCATACATGCGGGACCCCCGTCGTCATTTGGCAATTGAACGGCAGCTTCCGAGCAGAGAAGAGAGAGTGTGTGAGGGAGAGAGAGAAAGAGTGTGTGTGTGAGAGAGAGAGAGGGAGAAAAGAAAGAAAGGGCCAGCTGGTCACCTGAGCGCCCACGCAGCTCCTTTGATACTTGATTCCGATGATGAGATGTTTCGCCGGCCGCCGTCTCAGAAGAGAACACAGCAGCAGCAGCTGCTGGCGTGGCCTGACCCGGGCAGGGCAGCTGGATCTTATGGGCATGGGCTGGATGGAACCAAGGTACCTCTGTCTCGCCAGGCTGTCGTGCGCCGCCACAGGAAGGCCCCTCCAATGGCCGACGTTGGGCTCTGCGTACCGTGCCCCGCACTGTACTGCCCGCCGCCCGGCCTGGCTGCGTCTTCCCGCGGCTCTCGTTTCACGTCCGCCGAACCTCTTTCTTCCCTCTCTTTTCCTCCCGTTCCCTGCCTCTCGCCTCCTTCCTCCAACCCGAGCAACAATTGAGATCTGTGTTGGCGGGACCGACGCAACCTCAATAGACGCCAGCTTGTGATGCTTCAATCTGTCGTCGCTGCCGGCGCATGAGATCTGACATGCTTGCATCGACCTCGGAGCACGCTTCTCTTCGCCCGGCCCTCCTTCTTCTCCCTACCTGAGCCCCTCCACCACCACCAGACCTGACCTGGCCAGAACCCCAACGACCTCCTGCTGCCGAACCGGGGGGGGGGGGGGGGGGGGGGGGGGGGGGGGGGGGGGGGGGGGGGGGGGGGCGCGGGGGGGGGGGGGGGGGGGG
>JAPFUF010000533.1:0-18861 GCA_030780645.1 Aschersonia sp. MBC 508
GTTGAGGCCATTAGCGCTCAGGTGTGTCTGTGTTGGCGCAGCCTCGCTCCGCTCGAAACACGCCTGATCGTTATAATCCGTCTTGTGCATCTCGCGCGGTTCGCTACGCTCCATGTTGCCTCCGGCGGCCCTACCGGGGGTCGCCTGCGGCGGGCTGCCCTCGCTGCGCTCGATTTCGACCTACCACGAGCGAAGCCCTCCTTCCTTTCTTTCGTATGCTTTTTGCGCCGCGCGCGACTTTGTCACCACCGAGGTAGCGTGCCAGCTGCGCTCTCAGCGGCATGGGTTGCTGCAGACAACGGATCTGGTTGCTGACGGGGGTCGTCATAGCCGGTGGGCGAGTCTGCTGCATACATGGCAGTTTGACAAGCCTGCTGCTGCTGCTGCTGCGATATGGCCATCGCTGCTTCAAGCTCGCAGACAAACAAACAAACGCCACGGGCGATGGCTGCTGCTGACGTGCTGCCGATGAGCGAGGTGCAGATCGAAAGGGGGCCCCCTTTCGCCTACATTGATAGAGAAGGACGTCGCGTTGGGAAGCAATAGTCCGCGCCTGTGACCCTCGCCCGCTCGCTCTGTCCTTGTCCTGGCTGGCTGGCTGGCTGGCCACGTACTAGATAGAACTGCTGGTCAAAGCTGGCATCAAATGTTTAAATTGCTCGACACACCCTCCCACCACGTAGCGCTGGCTGCTGTGCGCATCATCGTCGTCTACATGCTCGGTGTGAGTTTCAGCACAATGTCGATAGTGTGTGTGCCGGTGTGAGTTTCAGCACAATGTCGATATAGTGTGTGTGCGGGCGGCGGGCCCATGAAGCCCATGCTTGCATATATCGCGGTTCGCAAAAACGACAATCTTCATCTGGATGTGACTCCTTTTCAATTTGCAAATACACGTCAGACATGCTGCACAAATTTCCCTCAATACAGAAAATGCCGCCGCTGTACTACCACATTGCTTCATCTCCCCCTTTCATAATCTGATCCTGGTGTCCGCACGTGTGCTGAGTCACCAAACATCTGGGAGATGATCAAGTCCCGGCCCGCTGGCCCCTCAGGTGGTGTTGTCCTGCCTGTCTCATCTTTGCGTTCTGCTCTCGTCGTCTTTGAAGAAATAACAACTCATCGTCTTACTGAACCGAGGCAAGGCGACCTCTGACCTGCCCAGCTAGCTCCCTTTCTCTCACCGTGACGCCATCTTCCGGTAGTCGTCCGGAATGTGCCGTGCCATTTTCGACTTCTTGGCCGCCTTCCTGATGCGCCGCCACCACGTTTCCAAAGCCGCGGTAAAGTCTGCATCTAGGGGCGAGATGTACCGTGCGAATCTCTTCAAGAGATTCTTTGGCAAACACAATTTTTTTTTAGCCGGGATTTTCTCTTGTTGTCTTTGCTTTGTCTTTCTCCTCTCCCCTTCTTCATTTTTTTTTTTTTAATTTTTTCTCGCCCTTGTCTTCCTTTTTCGTGCCAGTGAATCGCAATGCAGAGACTCACCTCTTTCAGAGCCAATGTGATAAACCCGAGGACGAAACCGACCCACGCCAACGTACCCTTCGTGCTGAGGAACTGGTTGCCGCCGCGGAATTCTACCGTGCCCGTACATCTCCCCGTTTTCGGATGCGGGACAATGTTTTGAAAATTCCACAATACGTACCGATCCCCTTGCATGTACAGGTATAAATCTGCCTCGCAGGGCAGGCGTCTGATCTCGTGAGCAACGTGTCTGAGGCTCGCCGTAGACTTCTGTGCCCCCCAGAGGCTGCCGCGGCTGAGCGTGTCATAGAGTCCCGAATCGCCGCTCTGGCTGTTTGGCTTGCAGAATTTGTTGTCGCGCCGGGACGGTGCCTGTACGGACGACACAAAGTCCTCGTAGACGATGGCCGCAAAGGCGATCTTCTTGAGGGAGCTCAGCTTGAATTTGTTGCCGTGCCTTACCGGGGTGACGTGGACGTGGCCGCCGCACGACGCGTCGCGCTGGGGATTAAAGTGTACGCTCATGCCTTCCCAGAAGTCGCTGAGTATTCGGGATACGTGCAGCGTGGTATCGAGGCGAGGGGACACGACTTCCATGCAGACTTTGGGGAAGCTCCCAGTTAGCCTGAGGAGGATATCGGCAAGACCACGCGAGACGAGCAAAGATCTTGGGGGTTTTACCGTAGGGTCGTGGCCTCTTGAGCGAGCCGTCTCGGGTGACGAACCATTTGCCGCCATAGTACTCGGGGTGCTTGCTATATCGCGAGCACTCGTCGTGGACGGCATCGATGCCCCGATTTCGTAGCTTCTGAGCCAGCTGTCTGTACCAGTCAACATTGGTGAAGCTCTCGCCGCCACCATAAGGCTTGCCGATTGTTTCAATCTCGACGCCAAAGTTGTAGTGCTTCATGTCTGCCGGGAGTGGTGAGCAGCCTCTCTTTCAGATAGAGCGCACAGTCCTGGTCAGTGGGAGGAGTGTGGCTCGTCGTGACCTCGACAGACATCCAAGGTGACTTTGACCTTGACCCGCGTCCTCTAATCTGCAAAGTTGGATGGCATCAATGGTTGACGCAAACACTGCGACCGTCGATGTCGGTTGTCGTTGTTGCACCACCACCGTCATCATCATCAACAACATCACACCTTTCCCCCCTTGAGTCACATCGCCTTCCAAGACGTGGTCGGTCTCTATGGGTCGTTCGGACCGTTGCTGCCCAACATTGCCGCACATTTGATCCACAAGGCTTCGCTTCCAGGCGCTCACCCCGGTCGAGGCCATCGGATCTGTCACAACTCAGTTGAGCGACTTTTTTTTATTTTCACTCGTCCCTCGGGCCGCCCACCCGATACTAACTCCATACCCATGGCTTCGCCACAGGCCAAGCTTTATTTCGCCTACGGGAGCAACCTGCACTTGCGACAAATGCAACGGCGATGTTCCCGTAGCAAGTACATCGGTTCTGGACGGCTGCCCGATTTCCGATGGCAGATTAATGAGCGTGGATATGCAAACGTCGTGCCCGCCGACGGCGGCTGGGTTGATGGCTTGGTCTTCGAGATTGACGGCAGCGATGAGGACAGGCTAGACATCAATGAGGGCGTATCCGTCGGTGCCTACGAAAAGCAGCACATGCGCGTTGCTGTCAGGTTGGCCCCTCCTTTGTTGTATCGTCGTCCGGTGACGTGGATTGTGGCCTGTGGTGGCCCTTCTGCCGTCTGTGCGTTGGCCAGACAAAGCCACGACGAGCTGATTGAGATGGAGGTCGACGGTGTGCTCGTGTATATCAGCAGCATCTACGTGTCAGATGGAGTCCCGCACGAGGAATACGTCCAACGCATCAACTGCGGATTAAAAGATTCCTTGATACTGGGTATGGACGACGATTATGTTCGCAATTGCATCAGACCCTTTGTGCCGGAGTCAAGGGCACCGACCAACGAAACAACTGTTCCGACAATGAACATTGCGCCGGATGCAAAAGAACGACTATGAGAAAAGAATCCCGGACCCAACGGCGACCCAACGAATTGCTTGTGTCGCGCCAAGAGATGAATGCAAAGGAATTTGTGCAGGGGACTGGAACTGACACGTCAAACCAGGCCCTCAACAGCTCGCAGCATTGTGCACCC
This sequence comes from Aschersonia sp. MBC 508, assembly GCA_030780645.1. NCBI lineage: Eukaryota > Fungi > Ascomycota > Sordariomycetes > Hypocreales > Clavicipitaceae > Aschersonia > Aschersonia sp. MBC 508. The sequence continues at coordinate 3,601 of JAPFUF010000533.1, forward strand.
AAGTCAAGAGCGTCGCCTTACGAACAAGATTCTCTTCATCTGTATGGACGAGAACCCTTGGTCGGCAGACAGACCTCAACGCCATTTTCTTGCCAGACTCTACCCTTTCCACGAACAAGCCCGGGGCAATGTCAAATAGATACTTGGTGTGCCGGCGAATGGCAGAGTCCGGTGCCGTCTTCGAGAAATCCACAGTGCGCCCTCCGTCGGCGACATCGAAGCACTCGTACACTTCCAAGCGCGAGCTGGCCGTCTTCAATGGCCATTTGAGCCAAAAGATGTTGGCAGAAGTGTCAAGTCTGTGGGCCAGATCGGCCGACGGCCCGACGATGGTTCTGTGGAGCGACTTTTGCAGTTCCTTGGTGGGAATGTGAGGAAACACACTGCTCAGATACGAAGAAAGATCATTCGAGAGCATGAGTAGATGCGAGTCTCTTCTCGACTTGAAAGACGTCTGGGAGCTTAATGCCTTCAACGTTTCGCTTCGCCATTCCCGACATCGCTCAATGTCTGGAAAAAAAGAGAAAGTTGTACATGTGTTAACTTGGATCAATATATCGAGCAGCTGTGGGCCTCTCGAATCGGCAGGAACGTACCCCTCGATTTCGCCATCGACCTCTCAATGCCAGCGATCCACGTCAAGGTCGAGTCCTCGCCTGAATCGTCCAATGGGCAGTAGAATGGTTTAGAGAATATGGCTAGCCAGAGGTAGTACATGATAGCTGCGGTGACATGGTATTCCTCGCTTTCATGTACGGCGAGGCAACTCTTGCCCGGTTCTCGCACCAGTGTCAGGAGATTTGCAGACTGCGCGGCCGACGGCTTTTTCATTTTCCCCGAGAACAATAGGTCCAAGGTAGTTGGTAATCTATCTTGTACCCAACGTTGCACCTTGTCGCAGAGTGATCTGTAAGCCTCTTTCGCTTCGGCCTCCGTTATATCGTTTCTTTTTGCCTGCAATCGAGGCACATGAGTACGGACATGTTTCAGATCCTTGTTCTTGGCCTTGAGTTGGTCCCGAGTCTCGAACAGCTGCGCCTTTAGCTCCGACGACTCCCTAGAGAGGTGGCCCAGTCTCTCCAGCAGTCTCTTGTTCCCCAGTTCAGCCGTCTCCAATTCCATCTGGCGATAATCTAGAACCTTTTCGGTATACTGGCGGACGATCCGTTCTGTGCGCAACGTTTCTGCTGGCTCTCTCCGTTGTTCAGTGCTTCCGGTCATCGATTCTACTTTGGGGACCTGTCGTCAAGAGATAATTGTAGATCTATTCTGGAGGAAAAGAGGCGAACTGTTCTGACGACGAAGGCGAAACGGCGAATCGCACCTGCAAAAGGCGGGATATGTATGCATGGACCCTGACAACAACAGATACGGCGACTTTTGGAGAACAGCGTTGACTGGCCACCAGATTGCAACCCTTCCATGTAACGGACCCTGGTAATTATCCAGTTGATTGGTGCAATTTTTTGGCCACATACGGGGCCTTGCATGTGCTTCGACGACAAACGGGCGGCAAAGCCCGGATACTGGGCAGCAATGCTGCAGAATCGGCCCACTTCGGATTCTTGAAGACTCGTTGGTAACAGTCCAATGACAAAGCTCCGATATCTGCAAAGCGGGTGGCAATCAGGTCGTCGAGGTGTGTTGGAGAGCGATGCGTCGATTGCCCCGAGTACGCACAACTGGCCAATCGTACGCCTGCAGTGCTTGAACCTATGCTGAGAATCATCACGCAGTCGCTGTTAAGAGTCGATGTACAAGCTTCGGAACTTTTCAGGCACTGTATCTTTTGAGTCACACGCAGAATAGGCATGAAGAGGATCATCGTCTCAATCGATTTTGGAACGACGTATTCCGGCGTGTCCTGGGCGGATACAAGTAAAGTAGGCATTGGTACGATCGTTCAGGCTTGTGATGTATTCGAGACTAACAACCCCTCCGTCCAAAGCCAGAGATTCAGCAGGTCGTTTCAAAATGGCCGGCGATTGACACTGAGAGAAGCAGTCTCAAGGTGCCGTCGGAGCTGCGAAAATCGGCTTCTGGCTGGCAGTGGGGATTCCAGATACCCGAAGACGCAAAGCGCTTTCGTTTTTTCAAACTGTAAGCGCCCTTTTTTGGTGGAATAAATGTCAAGGACTAGTGCGGCTCATGAAGTATAGAAAGCTCGATGATCCAGACACGCCCAATGGGGAGGGAGAGACGCCCTTGCAATTGACCAAAATCTACTTGTCATGCCTGCATGATCACTTCATCAGCATTCTGGAAAGAAAAATGTCCAGAAGCATCATCCAATCAACGCCGATGGACTTTGTGGTGACGGTACCGGCCATATGGTCGAACATGGCGAAGCAAGCGACTGAGCGGGCGGCGGCAATGGCGGGGTTCTGTGGAAACCGTAGGATTCATCTCATAACAGAGCCAGTAAGTAACCTAGGCCTTTCAGCTTGCGTTCATCCCAGCTAATGCGCGTAGGAAGCGGCGGCTTTATACGCGATCAAGCACCTAGGATCACCTGCGCTGAAGCCCGGAAAGAAAATCGTGATATGCGACGCTGGAGGCGGGACTGTTGACCTCATTTCCTATCAAATTTCTTCTCGGGCGAACACTCCTGTCGTGAAGGAGATTACAGAGGGAACTGGGGGCAAGTGTGGTTCAGCGATGCTGAACAAACGATTTCGCCGATTTCTCAAGCAGACCCACGGAGAAAGATATTGGACAAATGAACGGCTTGTTCTGGCCAATGCTAAATTTGAGCTCGTGAGTGCATCAATCATTTTTGGATGAATGTCAACTCAAATACTAAACGACAAATATCCAGTTCAAGAGAGACTTCACTCCCAAGGGCAACGCTCTCACCATCCGAGTGGACAAGAGTCTCGGATTAGACAGAAACCGGTTCACCATTTCCCAGGCAGATATGACATCAAAAATTCTAGAGCCTGTCATGAAGGATGTCACTTGCCTCATTCAGGAACAAGTAGCCATGGTGGGTAGTGACGTTGCAGCCGTCCTCCTAGTTGGCGGTTTCGGCCAAAGTTCCTACTTGAAGAACGAAGTTACAGCTGCTTTGCCGCGAAATATCCCGGTGCTGCAGCCACAGAACGGCTGGATTGCTGTCGCCAAAGGCGCCACGATACACGGGCTGGGATACTACAGCCCGGCTTTGACTCAAGTTCGCATCGCATCCAGAGTTGCAAGACGCTCGTACGGCACGTGCTTGCTCACACCATACGAGATGAAGCGACATGATGCCAGAGAAGCGTGAGTACTGCCCTCGAGCAGCCAGCCGGCCGTCATCCTCGCTCACCCTGCCTACAGCGTGTGGTCGCCCAAAGAGGGCGCGATGGTTGTAGCTGAGATGTGTTGGTTCATCAAAAAGGTCTGAGCAGTGCATACGCCGCCCCAGTCGTCGTCGATGATTGCTGAATTGCGCAGGGTCAATCATACAGAGAGGGAACGCCCAGCACGATCGACTATCAGTGCGACATCCCGGTGGCGTCCGGGCCGAGCCCCCAGACCAAGATTGAGATATTCTGCAACGACGATGCCACTCCTCCCATTCATTGCACGTCGCGCACCAAGTGCATCGCCACGCTCGAGCTCGACCTGGAACGTGTACCCATGTCTACCAAATCGGCAGCGGGAATGACACGGATCGGCGACCACAGGTATTATTGCTTGACGGGCTCCATTGAGGCCAGCTATGGTCCGGCCATGATCACATACAGGGCCAAGCTTGGAGGTGAGTCGGCCAAGGTCTGCAATCAAGTCATCCAAAAAGCTGAACAATCTGCCAGGGGTTACACACGACGCACTCACAGTGCACTACGAGCAGCAGGGCTGCCTGATAGACTGAAGTTGGACAGAGATATTTGGTCAATGCAGAAGTTCTAGCTTTGGTGCATTATGATCTGCCCCTGAGTCATGAGAAATGTCAGCCTGGGAAAGAGCAAAGGTACAACAACATGAGCGAGCGCCTGCTCATCACAATCAGGGCCCACATGCACATTCCCATGGCGACACGCCGACGACATGTCATACTTCTAGCTCGTGCAAATCTTGCCATCCACGGCACCTGATAGGTTCTGACCGAGTATGCAATCTGTATCAAGGGCACTCAAGCAACGGGGGAAATGCTGTCTTTCCGCGAGTCATGACCACGGGCGACGTGGACGTTACTAACACAGTGTAGCGTCAACTAAATGCAATTGCTGATTCGGCCGTATTTTGTTTGTCGACATATGTTGAGATTGGATCAGTTCTTCCAACAACAAGATCATTCGCAACGAAGCGGCTTCGTGGTTTAGGGGTATAATTCTCGCTTAGGGTAACACCCCAAGCACCGCTTGCGAGAGGTCCCGGGTTCGAATCCCGGCGAAGCCCATCTTTTTGTCCTCCTCTTGTAGAGGTGTTGCCCGCAATTGGTCGTAGGAGGAGATGATTTGTCGGATGATGGTTTTGTTTTGTATGTGCAGCAGAAGCTTTTGAAGTTTTCGCTTAGCTGCAGCATGCCGTGCTCACACTAGCTCCTCCCTTGCATGCGCTCGACCCATAATTGTGATTCTGATGGTTGGGGTCAACCTGAATGGATGGAGCTCCTGCATCCCAGGAGATTGCTACCAGACAGATGTGGTCTCTCGGGCGGGCGTGGACTAAAACAGAGATGACGAACAACGGCTCAAGAGCCTTGAGACCATGAGGCAGCCATTAGGTATGCACCGCACTCTCCGTGTGTCTACGTTGCCCCGGAATCATAATGGCAAGTCGTGGCAGGGCTGCTCATGTTCGTCGCTGGAGCCACGCCGGTGCCAATACTTTTCCGTCTTGGTGCATACCCATCTGAAAGGAGACGACACCACTGGTCTGACATCCTACGAACAAGCTGAGGCTGTCCAGGAGAAGCACCGATCCAGATTCCTAGCTTGGAAACATGATGCGAACAAGCAGCTGCCGTTGGCCTCAAAGCCTGGTGTGCTGAAGCCGCAACTCATATCATTTGAAGCCACGCCTACTTTTACCTTGGGGCGTAGGCAGGAGGATCTTTCCGCGGAGCAGGCAGCAAGTTTGCAGCAGCCACTGGAAGTCAATCTCGCGGATCGGAGCCCTCCTCAGACCGCGAGCTTCAGGCCCCAAGTCCGCAAGACAAATCGCGGCGGCTTGACCACCTACCACGGCCCAGGGCAACTAGTTCTCTGGCCAGTTCTCGACATGCATTCCTCTCTGTACCCCAAATATGGCGTCGCTTCGTATGCCAACCACCTTGAGACGACTACGCAAAAACTGCTATTAGATCTTTTCGGCATCCAGACGTATGTCGCCCGCGACGAGCCCGGGGTCTGGGTTGTGAGGAGGAGCGGCCAGCCAAGGAAAATCGCCGCTCTAGGCGTGCACCATCGTCGATACGTGACGGCACTGGGCATTGCCGTCAACATTGACGTCCCTGTCACTGGATCCGAAATCTCGAATCCTTGGGCGCGCTTCGTACCTTGCGGGTTGGAGGGAAAGCTCGTGACGTCGGTCGCCGCAGAGGTTGGATCCGAAAAGGTAGTTGGCTGGAGGCCGGATGATTTGGCGCACCAATGGGCCGTCATTTTTGAAAAAGGGCTGCTGGACGACAGCAAACGCGGTGGAGGAAGCGCGGAAGCAAAAAGTCGATTCCTGCTTCGGGAGCAGTAGATGGACTATCCTTCTTCGCACCCCAGACTCGCAAGCTTTCAACCTTGATGCAGATGTGACCTCTATAAGGCCTTTCATGCGGCAAGATCATCGCTCGACAATTTGCATTTCCAGGAAGCACGGAACATAGTCTAGCGAATATTCATGATGAAATTTGACGGGCATTTGAGCAGCATCGAGCTCCAACTACCGCTGCTTGCATCTTTCAGGAACACCGACTCCTAACAACGACGTCTCCATGCATTTCTAAAGACGCTTCAATGGAAGTTGCCACCTGCATGCGAATATGCACTTCACAAGCTGTGCATCCTCATGTGGCATCACATACTATGCGCCAAGCTGCAGAATCAGGAGAATGACTGCCCGACGGAACGCATCAGTCTACGTGCAGACACCTGATTGGGCGCCCAATGCAGGTATCTAGACTTGCCAGGCCGCAGCCGTCCGCTCCTTGTCAAGCGCTTTGGTAAAAGGTGATAAGTCTAGCAGACAAGGGCTTTCTTTCATTGGCTGAAACCACGGTGGGGGCGGGGTGAGTGCGCACGTCTTATCACCAGCATCAGTTCAGCCGCCTGCTTGGCATCCGGGCGGGATGGAAGACATGGGGAAACACCAATCGTGGCCATGTCAGCCATGAGCATTGCTCACCAGGCATTTGAGGAGCATTGTGGCGGAACATTCATTAGAGTTTGCGTAGGCAGCGGAAGCATGGCATGGCGCATGGCCATTTCTGATCGCATATCAACAAAGCCCCGGCAAATCCCACGACTTACAGCCTTTTTGGTGTTTGTGCTCGCGTCTGATTGGTCGGACGCTTTTCACGTATGTAAGGCCAATTCTTCCACTTATCAGCTTATCATCCATCCATCACCCTCACAACCAATGATACGGCACTAGCCGAAGCTTGTCACCCACACAAAAGCTTCTTGGACCGGAGATGCAACTCTCGGCAGGGAACCTGGGGTTTCCCCAGTGCCGACGTCGGCAGTCTGTCGCTGTTCACAACACACACGCACACACACACGCCCTTGCACAAGGCAATCCACGCCAGACGGGGAGTCATCGAACGCCGCCATCCAGTCGCGGGCAGAAGCAAACTCACACGAGGCCAGAGAGAAGCTGGTCCTCCTGGCACGAGATCAAACCCCCCGGCATCAAGCCTCGAGATCGCGCGGGCCTTGCTGGCAAGCCCATCTCAGTCGTCCTCTCAGCCGCAGCTCTCCCATCCTCCAAACAATTTGTATTCGTCTACCTAGAACCATCCCAGAACGCTAGCATCGGGGCTGAAACGACCATCAAGAGCTCCGGTTATCGCTTCGTGTTTATTTTATTTACAGTGGGAAAAAGCGAAAGCATGTGCAAGCTGTGCGTTGATGCCTTGGCCCCAGAACGCTAGCTCGATTGCAATATAATTCTCCTGGACGGCTCGTCTCAGGTTGTCACGCTGCTGCTGCCGCTGCCTCCCAGCACACACGCAGAAAGCTCCATCACTCCCTGGCCCGAAGAGGAAGAAAATCACGAGAGAGAGAGAGAGAGAGAGAGAGCGAGAGCGAGAACATCAAAAAATGTCGTCTCCTGGTCCGGCGCTCAGCCAGTCCTTTGGCTATGGTATCGTCCTTGGCGTGGGCTTCGGTTTTGCCCTCTTCATGATTGCCATCACCCACATCTTGAAGAGGTTCAACAATGAGGTGCAGACGTCGGAAATGTTCAACACGGCCGGGCGGACCATGAAGTCGGGCATCGTGGCCGCGGCCGTGGTGTCGTCCTGGACCTGGGCCGCCACTCTGCTCCAGTCGTCCGGTGTCTGCTACCGATACGGCGTATCTGGTCCGTTCTGGTACGCGTCCGGCGCGACGGTGCAGATTCTGCTGTTCGCCACCCTGGCCATCACGTTGAAGAAGCGGGCGCCGAATGCGCACACCTTCCTCGAGGCCATCAAGGCGCGGTACGGTCCGCCCGCGCACTTCACCTTCATCACGTTTGGCCTCGTCACCAACGTGCTCGTGTCGCTGATGCTCATCGCGGGCGGGTCTGCCACCATCAATGCCCTGACGGGCGTGCACGCCGTGGCTGCCATCTTCCTCATGCCCCTACCCGTGGTGGCGTACACCTTCATCGGCGGGCTCAAGGCGACCTTCATCACCGACTACATCCACGGCTTCGCGCTCTTCATCATCATAATTGCCTTTGCGCTCACCACCTATGCCACGTCCGATGTGCTGGGCAGCCCGTCGGTCGTGTACGACCTGCTCGTCGAAGCCGCTCAGCGGCACCCCGTCGACGGGAACAAGGACGGGAGCTACCTGACGATGCGGTCGCAGGGCGGCGCCATCTTCTTCGTCATCAACATCGTCGGCAACTTTGGCACAGTCTTCCTCGACAACGGGTACTACAACAAGGCCATCGCCGCGCATCCCGTCCACGCGCTGCCAGGCTACATCATGGGCGGACTCGCCTGGTTCGCCATCCCCTGGCTCACGGCGACGACGCTGGGCTTGGCCGCCCTCGCGCTCGAGTCAAATCCCCGCTTCCCGACCTTCCCCAACCGCATGACCGAGGCCGAGATCTCCGCCGGGTTGGCCTTGCCCTACGCCGCCGTGGCGCTTCTCGGAAAGGGCGGCGCCGCCGCCACGCTCATCCTCATCTTCCTGGCCGTCACCTCGGCCTTCAACTCGGAGCTCGTGGCCACGTCGTCCATCTTCACCTACGACATCTACCGGACGTATTTCAACCCCGGCGCCAGCGGGAAGCGCCTCATCTACATGTCGCACGTCTGCATGGTCCTGTACGCCCTGGTCATCTGCGGCATCTCCATTGGGCTGTACTACAACGGTATATCCATGGGCTACTTGTACCTGCTCATGGGCGTGCTGATCTCGGCTGCCGTCATCCCCGCCACCCTGACGCTCCTCTGGAGCGGACAGAACCGGTGGGCGGCCACCATCTCGCCCATCCTCGGCGCCACGTGCGCCATCGTCGCCTGGCTCGTCACTGCCAAGAAGACGTGCGGCGTGCTCGACGTCGAGTGCACTGGCTCCAACGACCCCATGCTGGCCGGCAACGTCACCGCGCTGCTGTCTCCCGTCGTCTTCATTCCTGTCTTGACGCTCGTCTTTGGCCTGGACAGGTACGACTGGAAGTCCATGATGGACATTCGCAAGGCCGACGACCACGAGGTTGTTGAAGGCGCAGGTCTCGACGAAGAGGCCCAGCGCGAGATTGAGAGAGCCAACCAGGCGGACTTTGACGGGGAACAGCGCAAATTGAACAAGGCTTTCAAGATTGCTGCCGTCATCACCACTTTCATGTACGTGCACACTGCTTCGTGTGGAACCAACACGTTGGCTCTGGCTCTTGTAACTGACGATTGAATTCTGCCCAGGGCCCTGTCGTTCCTGGTTCTGTGGCCCATGCCACTCTACGGATCAGGGTACATCTTCTCCAAGGAGTTTTTCACGGGCTGGGTCGTTGTAGGCATCATCTGGATCTTTTGCTCCTTCATTGCGGTCGGTCTCTACCCCGCGTGGGAGAGCAGAGAGACGCTCATCAAAGTGACGAAACTCATCGTCACGGGAAAGAAGCCCAAGCCGGCCTTTGTCGGCGCACCGCACACCATCGAAGAGACGAGCGGGAATGCCACACCTGTAGAATCCAGCTCCGTCTCCAAAGTAGGCTAGGTGTGGATTGAGATTTCAATTTGACCACAACAAGATACCACTATTTAGATTAGTTTTAACGCGCTTGTGATTCAGGACGCCGGACTTTAGTCTCCGCTGATGTAGGATTTGCCCCTGTACTCTGCTCTCCCACGCGGCACCACCTTGACTTTTGGGAGCGAGTGCAAAAGAAACGTGTCCGCGTACTGCTTTCGGGTCTTAGACGTCCAAGCGCTCTCCGAGCTCGGTTGGAAGTGTAATCTATGTGGGCTGAGAAACGGTTAAAGGTGCACAGGTTCTAGGATTCATTCGTCGGCGTCAAGCACGTTCTTGTTGTTCACAGGGCAGCCGTGCCGCACGAGAGCAAGTATGGGCAACTTTTCTGGAATGAAATGTGAGTAGCATAGGTCGTGTCCGTTGCGCTTTGCAGATTCATTTCTTCTCGTTGTCGAAGCTACAAACGGAGTACTCGCTTCCCTAGGTGCCACATCATTTCTCCAACATGACATGCACAAGAGGCAAGTCACTAGCTAGCATACGGATCAGGTTTCGATGCTTGGGTCAGCAGGCACACCCAAGACTCTTGGTTGCGCTGATTTTCAAGTGGCTGTGAAGTCAAGGGTCCTTTCTTATGTAGCCGAGACGTTTTGCGCAGATTTGTGCAGAGAAAGGTGGTACGAGGCGCCCGAGTCTTCGTGGAGGGACACTGCTTGACCCTTGCGCCACCTCTGTCAGTGTTTACAAGAGGGCCAATGAGCGCGAGATTCATAGGATCTACAGAGGCCCCTTGGAAGAACCTTTGGTCAGAAATATGCTCCAACGGTGTTCCGGTCAGGCAGGCCTTCGAGATCACCCCATCACTGCGATTTGACGCGACTGAAACCCATTCGAAAACGATCCACCAAAGTCATCCTTGTGAGGCCAACAACGGCTTGTCTTAACCTTGCAAAGCAAAGCTTTGATTTAGCCAAAAAGAAAAAAAAAGGGGCTATATAATACGCAGACGTGAACACAGGTACACTGCAACGGCAAATTTGACTCTAGCTGCGCCAATGTGCTTCCTCTCATCTACCCACTCGTTCACTCCAGTGAACAAGGAGGGTCCATAAAGCTCGTCTACTCCTTCCACTCCCCTCCCCTTGATGAGATCTGCCGCCTTCCCCGCAAACGCATACATAATAGCCCTGCAGGTTGGCCGTGCTGATGAGCGGAATACCGCTCGAGTCGACAACCCGCAGACCCTTGCCTCTTGAATCACATGCGGACTGCTGTAGGCCTTGTCGAGATGGCTCTTGAGGGAGGTCCAGTTCCGTCCAGGGTTGCCGAGGGTCTCCCACGCGTCGATGGGCCCCTTGGTCGGGGGGGGGGGCCACGAAGACGTGAGCATTGATGGCACCGGTGTGCCCCCGAGCGCCTTGCCCTGGTGGAGTCCCAGCACCCGGCCATTGAGCTCGACCCGAGGCTCTGAACGGCATTTCCAGTCAGCATCCGATCCGAGAGCAGGGTTGCATAAAAGAATGGAGTGTTGACACGAGGATCGGCGCTTCAAGTCAGAGCCCGCCTCGAGAATCAGGGCCCGACTTGCTGGCGTCCGCGCTGAGCCGGGAGGCAATCACGAGACCAGCCGTGCCGCCGCCAACCACAACAACGACAAAGTCGTACGTATCAGCCATGGTAAGTGTAATCACCCGCGTGGATATTGGTCGTTCAGCGACACGTGTAAGGTGGCATTGGCAAGAGCCACGGTCGAGTGCCTCTTCGAAGGGGGTTTCGGGGGGAAGGTTTTTTGCCTGATGCCTGCCTTCTTGAGACATCTCCCCAGTCAAGTTATGGGCGATGACTTGCGTCGCGGTGAGCAGCCGTCTCTGACGCTGCATTGCACGCCGTCCTCGCGAAGCTGCTGGTTCAACGTTGGACCATGCACTCGTCAGACCAAACCCGACTCCACAGGTATGGTGGCATGCCTCCGGTGCATTGTAAAGGCGCACTCTCTGAGATACTGTAGCTTCCATATGAATGCCAAGATATTCATCAGCTGTTCACGATCGTCTTCTCGCCTTGGAACAGCGTTCGTGCCGTGATCTGATCGTATGGCGGAGTCCTATGTCGAGAGGGCTCAGCTGGCCTCGCTTGACTATCTATCTACGTAGTCATCACATTGGGCTCTTGAGACTCTGCAGCCGTCGACCTTGGACGGGGAGCAAAAGTACGGAGGAAATGGTCACCACCGGATGTCTCGGGCGACATGAGCTGCAAAGGGAAAGCGGAAGGGTCTACGACGGTCAGTCACTCGTTCAGATGCTTCCTACTATTTTCGTTTGGCGAACTTGAATTGAGACCGTTTTGGTTGCAAACTGAAACATGCCGGGCCAAGACTTGAACATCAGCAGGACTGGAGAGATGATTCGTACCGTCACGATACTCTTGTCCGTTGGTATCCGCGACTGCCAGCCTAGAAGCGCGGACGCAGAAGAGGCCATCCTTCCTATACTCAACAGGCTCCCATATCAGTGGATCGTGGTCTTCCTTTGCTATCAAGTCTCTGATATTCATAGCAGCGGCTTGCTTTCAAGATTCCGGCCAAGTGATAAGTCATCGGCTGCGGCATGTCTATCGTTCACACCGCAACAGATCCCTCACTGAAACGCACACGTTCAGAGATGTAGAGCGGATGCCTCGCTCGTAAGCTGGCACATCGAACTCGGAAGACTTCGGCCCAAGATACTTTGATGCTTTGAGACCTGCACAGTCACAATTTCTTGTCTCTGATCTTTCCGATACTCGTTAGCACGTTCAATTTCCGCCTCATGCAGTTTGTTGCTGCAAAGTGCGATGGCGTGTTTTGTCTTGCATGCTTTCGAGGCCGATCTTCCTCAACAAATACCTCCAGGCAGTGTTTCTGGAAACAAGCTGGTATCACTGGGACGTCGAGACAAAGATGAATCCAGATGGACCCGCAATCAGCCGGTCGACGCATGGCAAGACCGCCTGCTGCAAGGACCTTTTTGCCCCTTTGAACGATGCCTCCTCCGTCCAGTTCTCATACATTCCTCGGCCACAAATCTGTGTCGAATTCAGGTAAGAAAGTGCCTCAATCGGCTATCCTTGTCGACCTTCAAGTGCGGCGGAAGGCGTTCACGGACTTGAATCACGCACGTGTCTTGTTCAACTCGTGATCTTCTTGACAACGATACATCACCGGCCAAAGCAGACCTGAAATCCATAGCGCCCGAGACAGTTACCCTCATACGCACGAGGCTCATTGTTTTGCGAAACAAGCTGCACGGTACCACGGAGCAGGCGGCATGATAGGCTACGAGGCGGCGTCAGGGCAAAAAAGGTTTGCATGCGCCTGACCCGATGAGGTGCCACGCTGTGATTCAACACACAATTCAGCGCGATGTGCAGCTAAGAAAAACCGCGACTTACTGTGGGAATGGTGACTGCAAAAATTTTCGAGACTGGCAAGTAGTCGGTATCTTGTGATGTGGCTGCGATGGCTGTTGCCCCGTACTGGAATCGAACCAGTGATCTTATCATTACTAGTGATACGCTTTACCACTGAGCCAACGGGGCTTTTGTCTTGGCCGAGGAAGGCTTATCATAATATGTGAAGTATCACACTCTTCGCAGCTGCTGCAGATGAAAACGTCGCCAGTTCTTTTGTTCGAAGGATCACGAGGAGGGCTTCTTGCGTATCGGTTTAACAGGGGAGGGGGGGGCGGGCGCCAGCTCGCCATGGCAGATGTTTTTGTCCGGAAAGCGGAGCCAAGTTCGGCATGCTCTCCGTATCAATAATCATGGCGAGGGCAGAAGACCAAGTTCACTGTGCCGATGGGCGCGCCGGGCTGTGAATCTTCAGTGGAACAATGAGCAACACTGGCCGAAAACAAAAATCTGTGAGATCCATCGAGTTTGACTGGTCTATTCGTGTTCACGCAGGACAGCAACCCCAACGCTGCAAAACCAGGAGATGAAACGCTGCTCATGCAGCGTAGACACTTGATTGTTCAAAATGCTCTCGTATTTGGGCTTGTGCACGAATACGGGTACGCTGCACAAGACAGCAATCCCGGGCGATGCCCATCCAAAGTCATGACGGCAACCATTCGCCTCGGACTCCGAACGATTGATTGGCAGCCTTTTATCTTTTTTATCGCTTTTTTTTCCTTTCCCCATTTCGAGCTGAGCTGAGCTGAGCTGAGCTTCTGCAGCTGTGTGTGCATCGAGGCTCCACTCCCTCGCACCGGCTCCTTCCCCTCGATTGGCCGCATTTGTCAAACTCAAAAGATAGAGGGATGCGACAGCGGACGTGCATGTAGGGTCCCGGGGCCTAGGAAAATCCCCATGTCCATTTCCAGATCAAGACACACCACGGAAACGGCACATTCCTCTCTGACTCGAGGCGCTTTTGGGGGGGAAGCACCTTATACAAGGAAACAATGTCTCCACCCGCTGCTTCTTGGCTTCCGATGCCCATTTTGTTCCATTCCTTGACTTGACCCTTCTCATCTTGGCCAGACCATACAGCCTACTGGAGCTGCCAGCTTGGTCTCGAAAGCCAGCCACTCGGGGACCCTGTTGCTGCACCCTCATCGGCGCGACTGGCATCGAAGAACGGCCGCCGCCGTCTCGCAGATTGCTCGTTCGGCCTGGCTCGGACAAGACACAGCAAAACGACGACGAAGATCGAGACAGAGAGAGCAGAGGAGATCCCCGCGCGGAAAAAAAAAAGCCATCATGCATCCCGTAGCCGAAGCCGAGCTCACCAAGCCCTCGGACGGCATCCCGTTCCGCGCCAAAGCTCACCATGTGCACCGAACGTGGGCGCGCACCTTCTCGTCCAGGCCCGAGCTCTACATCCAGCCCGAGTCGCTCGCCGAGGTCGAAAAGGTCGTCGCGCTGGCGCGGATATGCCGTCGGCGCCTCGTCACCACGGGCTGCGGCCACTCCCCGTCCAACATCACCTGCACGTCGAGCTGGATGGTCAATCTCGACCGCTTCAACAAGATCCTCTCGGTCGACCGGAGCACGGGCGTCGTCGTCATGCAGAGCGGCATACGGCTGTACCAGCTCTGCGAGACGCTCGAGCGGCACTACGGCCTCGCCATGCCCAACCTCGGCAGCATCAACCAGCAGTCCATCGCCGGCGCCATCTCGACCGGTACCCACGGGAGCAGCCTGCGCCACGGCCTCATGTGCGAGGACGTGCTCGCGCTGAAGATGACCCTCGCCGACGGCACCACGCGCGCGTGTTCGCCCGAGTCGCACCCGGACCTGTTCCGCGCCGCGCTGCTGTCGCTCGGCGCGCTGGGCATCATCACCGAGGTCACGTTCCGCGCCGTCCCCGCCTTCACCCTCAAATGGTCGCAGACCGTCGACACCGACTACCGCATGTTTGAGTCCTGGACGCGCCATCTGTGGACGCGCAGCGAATTCGTCAGGGTCTGGTGGTTTCCGCACACGCGCCGCGCTGTCGTGTGGGAGGCCGAGCAGACGACGACCGAGCCCGAACGCGACCCCCCCGTGAGCTACTACGACGGGAAACTTGGCTACTACATCTACCACAACCTGCTGTACGCGGCGCAGTATGTGCCGCGGCTGCTTCCGTGGATCGAGTGGTTCGTCTTCGGCATGCAGTACGGGTTCGCCAACGGATCGACGAGCTCGGCCGTGCAGCCC
Organism: Aschersonia sp. MBC 508; assembly: GCA_030780645.1. Taxonomy (NCBI): domain Eukaryota; kingdom Fungi; phylum Ascomycota; class Sordariomycetes; order Hypocreales; family Clavicipitaceae; genus Aschersonia; species Aschersonia sp. MBC 508. The sequence goes on from JAPFUF010000533.1 coordinate 18,615, forward strand.
AGCCGCAAAGCCCTGCTCATGAACTGTCTGTACTCGCAGTTCGTCAACGAGTGGGCCATCCCCTTGCACAAGGGGCCCGAGGCCCTGCGCAGACTGAGCTCCTGGCTGAACCACCTCACGCCCGCCGATCCGGACTACGTCCCGCACAACATCCCCTTTTCCGCTGACGGACTATATATCCACGCTCCCATGGAGGTGCGCGTCAGCGACACGACTCTCACTTCAGGCACCACCACCAGCAGCAGCA
>JAPFUF010000536.1:0-28138 GCA_030780645.1 Aschersonia sp. MBC 508
CCCCCTCCCCCCCGGTCGGTGAGGAAGAACCATGGAAGGCCGGGACAAGAACGGCAGCGCCAGCACCATCAAGAAACTGGTCGGACGGCTGCGAGGCAGCAGTGTCAGTTCGCAGGGCAGCGGCTCGCGCTCTCGCCGGGCATCACCGTCGCCCGTCTCGCAGGGCATCCTGGAGACGTGGAACGCGGCCTACGACTCGCTGGCCGATGACCCGAGCTGCGCGGGACTGGTGGTGGCGTACGAGACCATCATCTCCAACGAGCTGCCGGACCGTCTCAAGATGGGCGGCCTGAACTCGTCGTTCCGCGGCAAGACGGCCGACGAGCGACTCGAGCTGCTGACGGCCATTGCGTCGGCCGGCCTCGAGAGGCGGAGGGGCTCCGACACGAGCCAGGCCGACGACCTGGCCAAGAAGATACTCGACCAGGCCAGACATTATGCGCAGGCGACCATGGCCCAGCACGCGGCGGCGGCCATTGCGTGGACGGGCTTCTGCACCCTGACGCCGGTGCGTTTTCAATTTTTGATTTCTCCTGTCTTTTTCTTCCTCTTCTTCCCGCCTCCGTGATTGTCAATCACATATAAACTCTTCTTCTTTTTTTTCCGGGTTCTGCTCTGCTCTGCTCTACTCTACTCTACTCTTACTGACGCATCATGGGGGGGTTGGATTCTCCTCGGTTGGACACCAGCTGCTCCTGGATGCCATTGTGCAGCGACACAGCTTCCGCAGCGGCCTCGTGCACATTGTCGGCCGCATGCCGTGGTACACGAACCTGTCGCAGATCCTGGCCGGATCGTCGTGGGAGACGGAGACGCAGTTCCGCGAGAGGCACGGCACGACGAGGGACCGCGTCATCAAGCTGCAGCGCAGGGTGCTGGAGCTGGAGATGAACTGCGTCTGCGCGACGGCGAGCGCCTGGAACGCCGCGGCCAAGAACGTGGTGCGCTGGGCCACCATGGACCAGCTGGTCCGGAGCGTGGTCGAGCTCGACGAGCAGCTGGTCGGCATCGTCAGGGCGCACTGCACGGCGCGCGTGCAGGACAGTCTCCTGGTGCACTACCGGGACTGCGACCTTGCGGCCCCGGGGCCAGGACACGAGGTGAACGGTGGTGCCGGCGGTGCCTTTGCCAGCAACGGCCGCGGCGGCCGGAGCAGCAGCATCGGCGGCATCTGCTGAGCCGGGCCAGGAGGCCTTGAAATGTTGTTTCATGAACGGCACGTTTCTACAACCACCACATGGCGCCGCGCGTGGGGCGGAGGAGAGGGGGGGGGGGAGACACAGGGGAACAAGGCTGGACGCAGAGGTGGTTCGCCCGACGCGAACGGACCGTCTGGTGTAGATTCAGCCAACCGGCGGACGGGTGGCGCGGAGCTAAGCTCTACATGCATGGGCTGAGGAAAAGCTCCCGCCCGTCTCCGGCCACTGTCGAGTGCAGCGGCAGCGGGCAGAGACACCTACGCGGGTTGAGGCGGCAGGCGTTGTTGCACGGGACTGCACGGTACAAAGACAGCCGGCGGATGGCGTTACAGGACAGCACAGGGCAGCACAGGGCAGGACGGGCCAACTGTATAAAGTCGTGCGTGCACCACTGCCAGAGGGATACAATTCTTTTTCATCCCACCACCTCCCCTCTACCAGCCTACACACTCTACCCGTCGAGAGCCGCGGAATGGACGCCGCCGAGGAGAGCTTCCCGCTGCTCCTCCCGAGCACTCGGCCGCAACGAAGCCGTAGCAGCAGCAGCAGCAGCGACGGGAAGAGGGCGAGAACTGTGCCCGCCAGGACAAACACCCTGCTCGTTCGTGAGCTGTGCCCGCCACCAACCGGGAGGCCCTGCACGCGCGCCGCAGCCGCCGACGAGGCCACCATCACTCGTGCACGCGTGTGTGTGCAGCGGCGTGTAATGTCCCGCCTTCGCTCCGCGACGCGCAGCTTCCACGACGCGGCTGCGGCTTTGGCGCCCGTTCTGCCGGGCTGCTGCCGCTGCTGCCGCCCAAGATACTCGGTCGTGCAGCGCTCTGCGGCCTTTGAACGGACGAGCCACAGGGGTGAGCTGGCACACATACCACTCCGGCCTTGAATGCCTGCCTTGGTAGGTAAGTACCCAACACTGCCCGTCGCGGTGCAACCCAGACCGCACCGCACACAAACACACACCGAATCACGTTGAATCATCGGCCGCGTCGTCCAGCCCTCGTGCTGCTCGCTGTTGCGCCGAGCGCGTGCTGCCTGTGGTTGGCCTCCGGCGGCGCTGCCGCGGGCTGGCCTCGCAAGCTCGATCGATTACTTCCCATGATAGCGACCAGCCTATATAGGAACATTCTTTGAGTGCGTGTTTGTGTGGTTTGCCTCCGGCGGCGCTGCCGCGGGCTGTCCTCGCTGCGCTCGAATGACCACCGCCATCAACAGTAGTGCCTAGCCCGTAGATGACTTGCTTGGAATGCAAACTTGTGTAATTTGCCTCCGGCGGCGCTGCCGCGGGCTGTCCTCGCTGCGCTCGAATGACCACTGCCATCGACAGTAGCCACCAGCCTGTAGATGACTTGCTTGGAATGCGTACTTGTGTAATTTGCCTCCGGCGGCGCTGCCGCGGGCTGGCCTCGCAAGCTCGAGCGAAACCCACCCCTGACAGTGACCAGCTTATATGAAAACATGCTTTGAATGCGTACTGGTGTGGTTTGCCTCCGGCGGCGCTGCCGCGGGCTGTCATCGCTGCGCTCGAATAACCACTGCCATCAACAGCAGTGCCTAGCCCGTACATGACTTGCTTGGAATGCGTACTTGTGTGATTTGCCTCCGGCGGCGCTGCCGCGGGCTGGCCTCGCTTCGCTCGAAGAAGACTACTCTGCACGTGTTCCCCCCCGGCCTTGTGTCACGGCAGCTTCGGTTCGAGCGCAGCGAGGCCAGCCCGCGGCAGCGCCGCCGGAGGCAAAGTCGCCGAGGAGAGGAGCAGATGAGAACAGCAAAGAGAGGTGCGTCCCGCTGCGGTGCTTGCTCCCCCGTCCGTGTGCAGGCCCCGTGGACAGAAGACAGCCAGCAGCCCCGTCAGCCCTCCCTCCCTGAGCTCCCGGTGCGCGAGGCGAGGCCTACGCCGTGCTCCGCCACAGGTCCCTCATGGCCCCGGCCGACGGGTAAAAGGCCAGCAGCGACACGGCGAGGTCCGGCAGGAACCCCGTGGCCGTGCCCCAGTGCACCGTGAGCGGCGCCCAGGCCAGGTTGCGGTAGAAGCTCTTGTTCCAGTCGTCGGTCCACCGCGCCTCCTCTGCCGCTGCCTCTGCCGCCGCCGCCGACGCCTCCTCGTGCCGCTGCTCTCGCGGCAAGAGGTCCGCCGTCGCCCCCTTTTCACCTCCTGTTGTTGCTGTTGTTGTTGTCGTCGTTGCCGTTGGGGTGGTGCTGCTCGTGTGGGCAGTGGTGCTGGTCCCGGTGCTGGTGCTGATGGTGCGGCGTCGTCGCCTCCGCCGCTCCGCGAGCAGCCTCGCGCCCTCCAGCGCGACATACACGCCCCAGGCCCGCACGCTCAGCAGCCCCAGGCGGGCCTGCGTCGCGCCCCTGAGCGGCAGCACCTTCTTGCTCCCCAGGTACGCCGCGTTCTCGGCCGCCTGGTACACGACGAGCGAGGCCATCTGCACGCCCTGCGCCGCCACGAGCGCCGTCTCATCCTCCCACGGCGAGCACGACGACGACTTTTTGCCGGCGGCGGCGGCGTGCAGCAGCAGGCGCTTGGTGGCCACGTACAGGCCCAGCAGGCCCCAGAGCCGCGCCATGGTGCGCGTCTCGCTGATCATGCCCGACAGCGCCCTGAAGCGCGCCCCGAGCTGCTGCAGCAGCAGCAGCACCAGCGTCGCCGTCGGCGGCGGCAGCTTGCAGACGTGCCTGCTCAGCACCGCCGCGAGACGCCGCGTGCATCGGGTGACCAGGGCGCTGCCCGCCGCGCCCTCGAGCAGCGAGCCCGTGAGCCGGCTGAGGTAGCAGGCGAACAGCAGCACCGTCTCGGCGCCCGCGCGCGACTGCATGCATTTGGCGAGGTGGGTGAGGAAGGCGTCGACGCGGGACAGTGAGGCTGCGGCTGCGGCTGCGGCTGCGGCGGCTGTGGTCGTGGTTGTTGGTGTTGGTGTTGGTGCTGCTGCCGCTGGCGGCAAAGGTGCTGTGCTGGCCTTCTTGTCGCCGCTGCACGGCTCTCCTGAAACCTCACTCATGATTGTGATGGTGGTGGTGGTGGTGGTGGTGTTGTTGTCTGAGGTTGCGGCCGTCGGCGCTGGGGGGGAGCAGGGAGACTGAACTACAGGTTTGCGGGGAGGCTTCTCCGGCGGCACACGCAGCAATGGTAAAGTCTGCAATCCAGGGCTAGACACACCGGTCGGGCAGGGTCTGAAGCTCGACACACGTGCAAGCTTAAAGTAACCTCGCGGCCCAGCACGCCACGAGCAGATCTGGCCGGTTTCCCGCCGGTGCGAGGACAAAGCGGTAGCGAGCTTCTCATTTCGCGTGCCCCGTCTCCTCCCAATGGGATTCGACGTCTTGTATCAGCCTTCATGCGACGGGCCCAGGCGGGCGGCTCCATCCATCCATGCCTCGGCTTTTCGGGCCTCTCCCGGCGATCGGCGGACCTTAGGGCACCGCGGCCGAGATGCAGATGCGTGCCACAACATGGCCATCAACAGCTCACATGATTCCGCGCGATACTTTACACGGCACGGCAGACATTTCAAACACTTTTGCATTCCTGCTTCTTGATGATGATGATGGTGGTGGTGGTGATCCGCCATTGCTGCCCATTCGCGGACACGTGCTTGTTTCTTCACACGAGTTCATCACCGGACTGGCTGCCTATCCACGTCACTTCCATGTGGCCATCTCCCCACCCCCTTTTTTCCTTCACCCGGAAATCCCGTCTCATGCCTTGCGAGACAAAATACGTAGAGTAAAGAAGAGAAATAATTACACATGCAACCCGTGTCCCAAATGTCATTGACGGGCGCGCGCAGAGACAAGCGTGCGCCCCTCTTCCAGAAGCCTCTTCCCCATCAAAACGAACATCCGCATCGCTTCATCCCCGGACAGCAGCTCCCAGGGCACCGCCCGTGAACTGCGTGCCGCCTGCCTGCCGCTGTGTGTTGCCGCCGGTGCGAGCACCACCGCGGCCGGACCGTTGGCCACCACGCTGGCCGCCGCGTCCACGGCCGCCCTGTCGCTCAAAGGCATTGGATGTGCCCTGCGTGCGCTGCTCCAAAGTCCGCTCGTTGGTCTCGATGAGGGCGCTCGCCTTGTCCGACAGCGCGAGCGCGAGCGACTGCAGCCGGCTCAGCTCGACGCCCTTGCGGAAAATGACATTGTTGGTGACCTGGTCGAGCGAGGCCGCGAGCTCCTCGTGGCTGATCATCTTGCTCACAATGGCCGCCACCTTGGTCTTGTCCAGCTCAAACATGGAGCCGAGCGCCTCCAGCGCCAGTGTGTCGTAGAAGGGAGCGTACGTGAACAGGTAGGTGCGCAGGCCCTCCTCCTGGATTTGCTTGGCGAGCATGGCCTTGATGTCCTCGGCGCTCGGCATGAGCTCCCAGATCTTGATGCTGTGAATAAACGTCGTCGACTTCTTCCACTCGCCTGCGGCGAGCGCCTTGGATGCCTGCATGACGTGGTCTCTCGTGTTCTCGGGAGGGCCTGTGAAGATTTGTCGCTCGTGATACTCGAGCATGCGCCTGTACGTCTTGCTGATGACGCGCTTCCGGACGTCGGGCGAAGAACCCGTCTGGGCCAAGAGGGGAATCTCCAACAGCATGCTGCACGTCAGATACACGCACTCCAGCAGCTCGAGGTTGATGTGCATGTGGAAGGGTAGCTGCCGCTGCTTCTCCAGCCGCTCCTGCTCGGGAGAGACCTGGTTGTACCGCTGCATCATGACGCCCTGGGCGAGCAGCTCTTTCTGGCGGCCAGAGCCGCAGATTTCTTGGAGCGTGTTCTGCGCGTCGTAGACGAGACCTTTGCGGAACGCACACAGACCGACCTGGACCAGTGTCCGGTTGAAGAGAATCTGCGTCTGCACATCGAAGTTGGGGATTGTGTCCTGCAAATGGGACATGAGCATCATGTCTCGCGCCTTGTAGTACTCGCCGTGCAGGGCGAGGAAGTAGACTTGGCACAGCATCGCACGGGCACGGATGATACCGTCGCTGTTGCTGAACAGGTAGTTGCAGAGAACGTGGACCAGCTCATTGGCATCCTGGGCCTGGCTGCGAGGTGTGATGACCGACTCGACACTTTCTCCGGCCGTCTGCCAGCAATTCTCCTCAAACGTGCCGATGACTTGGGCGGGCTTGGCCGAGTTAGCCTTGTTTGTCCGAGCAGAAGTAATACCTAAACGAGGCAGGCACCATCAACGCAATTGCTTACCTTGAAATACACGTGCTCGAGACGTCGCATGACGATTCGGTTCACGCTGTCTTGCGACACCTCCAGAGACGAATCCTTGCGGATGTGCTCGTAGTAGAGCTGACCGCGGAAGATGATGTTGTACAGAGCACCTTCGTCTTGCAGTCGCTCAATGTACTCCGATGTGTGGGGGTCAATGCTCTGCAGGGAGCGAACCAGCTCGTCGTCCAACCTCTCCACGTAGGAAACCACGCTGCCTGCGACTTTGATGTACTTTTCACCCGGCTGTAGAGTCGGGGGCTTCTCGTCGTCGTCCCACTCCTCTGTGTTGTCAACGACCACGTACTCTTGGTTGTTCTCCAAAACAGTGAGAAGGGAGGACAGCTCTTTCTCGGCAGCCTTCCAGTGCTCCACGGGCATCACGTTGGTGGTTCCGGCGCTGAGATCGAACCGAGCCGAGACAATGGCGAGCAAGACGCGAATCTGCTGATATGGCGTGGTTGCGATTTCGCCCAGCTTCTCCATCACCTTGATCTGCTCCAGCCTGTCCGTGTTCTTCTTGCCACGAGATTCCATGATGCCGCGCAGATGCTTGAAGATGCTCTCCGGCGTGTACTGCAGGGTGCGGCCGCCCTTGCCGACAGTGGCAAATCCTTCATCGGTGTTGTCTGCGGGCTGCACCAAGTCGTCCTCAATCCTGACCGTCTTCTTGGGCTTGACCACTGGCTCAGGCTCCTCGTCGTCAGACTCCATGAAGCCATCCTTGTCTGCCCTGTAAGCGTCGATCTCGGTCTGGTGCTCCTTGCTGGTCTTTTTGATCTTTTGCTTGACGGCGTTGAGGCCACGAGCCTGGGTGGCGTTCATCTTCTTGGGCGTCACCTTGGCTTTAGCCAGAGTCTCGTTCATGAAGTCCTCCAACTCGGCAACAATCCTAATGTAAGGTTTGGGGGTCCTGCCGCCGTCCTGCATACGGGCAACTTGTCGACTCAACTTGTCGAATTCTGATGACGTCTTCATTGTCAGAAACTCTTCACGCAGAAAATCTCGGGTACAGAGAAAGTCAAGGGTGAGTCAGAAGCAGAATGCCATCGGCAAGTGTGCGCTCGCTCGACAGCAGCAAATGAAGGGAAAGGGAGGGGAGGCCGCCACCCACCTGCTGAAATCAACGTCCAATCTCCATTCTTTTGGCCATTCTCAATCTGCTTTATGGAAGCCTCCAGTTCGTCGAGACGCTTGTCCTTGGCACTTCTGACTTTGGCTCGAACTTCCTCCTCCTCGCTTTCACTATCCGACATGGCGTCCCTTAAGAAACGGTTCGCACCACCGGCTTCATCATCGCTAGAAGAGTCATCGCTCTCGTCAGAGTCATCCATATCGTCGGAATCATCGTCGGAGTCGCTCTTTTCAAAGTTGTTTTTCTGGCCCTTCTGCTGCTCCTCCTCCTCATCGGAGTAGAGCTCCTCTTCGTCCGAGGAACTGTCGCTGGAGCTGTCCTCTCCACCACGGAAGAATCGAGACATGATGGCGGTTTGACTCTCTTCGATGCTGTATTAATCCTTGTTTGCGTTCAAGCGAATGGCGCTCGTTGCCGGCTGCTGTGGTCGCGGGGGAGCGGTGCGCGGGGTTGGAATCACAGGTCGGCTCACGAGGGTCAGAAAATTGATGATATTCTGGTGCGAGGTGGGGCCTGATTTGGGGCTTAGCGAACCGTCACCACTGTCCCTTCACTACCCACCTTCAGAGGAGAGTTCCCCCAGGCGCGCGGGCTCACAGCAGGGCGTCCCACCGCCCATGCGACCATGAATTCTCTGTCCTTCCTGTCCAGTGTGCGCTTATGTCAGCCCGCCTGCAGTGCGGCCGCCCGCCACCCGACCAGTGAGCGTCGGGCCATTAATAGCGGAAGAGTTCGGCAGACGGGAGGCTCACACGCCGTCATGGCACCACCATTTTGCCCGGTCTGGTTCGACGAAACATTGTCGACCCGATTCCTAGTCTTGGCTCGTTGATTTCTCAGCAGCCGCAAGAGTCATTCCTACCCAACTCACGACACGCTTCACAACAGCCTCTGGCGAAGCTGCAAATTGTCGCCATGGTCGGTCTCGGCTGCGTCAACAGCACATCGGCTGCAAGATCGTTTGCGCAAATAGCAAAACGCGGCTTCTGCTCTGGGCCTGCCGCCGCCGCCGTTCGATCACTCGGCCCATTGGACTTTCTCCTACCTCGGGTATCTGTTTCGACAGCCGATTGTCATGCCGCATTTCTCCTACGCAAGTCGCGTCTCGCGGGCAAGCATTCACGACCCAAAGTCGCCGCCCCGCAAGATCAACGGAGAAGCTTCACAGCCACGGCGCATCGCAACGCCACAACATGTATTTTAAACCCCTTGACCGACGAGGACGGCAAGGAAGTCACGCTGGACATTACGCCCAGGGCAGCCAAGGTGTGTTGACTCTGCGAACTGCAACTCGGGTGAGACGCATCTAACTCCCTGTCCGGCAGCGCCTGTCAGAGATCATGAAGAAGGACGACAACCCGGACCTCGCCCTCCGCGTCCAAGTCACGACCGGCGGCTGTCATGGTTTCCAGTATCTCTTGAGCCTGGTCACCATCCCACCGAAAGACACGGCGGAATGGTCAAAGGCCGTCAACGAAGATGACATCATCTTTCAATTCTCACCGGATCAAGGCGAGACGGAGTCGTTGTCCTCGAATGCGCCAAAAGTCATATTAAACGAGCCGTCTCTCGACATGCTCAAGGGAAGCAAGGTGGATTATACTATGGAGTTGATTGGTTCACAATTCAAAATCATCGACAACCCTTTTGCGGCGGCCAGTTGTGGCTGTGGGACAAGCTTTCACGTCAAGTAAACGAAACACTCTGCGAAAACTGCACGGCCGGATCTCTGTTACGTTGCGTCGGCGTTTTCCTCCATTCCTTGAATCTCCTCTCAGCGATCCTTTTGCATGGCTGCATAGACGCGCATGGTCGATCCTCGAGCAGCAACTTCACGATTAGAAGAAATTCCAGCGGACTGGCAGGGCAATGAATACAATGTATGACCAGTTTAGAATGCACGCATATGTACATGGAAAATATCATGGATTGTGACATGTGGAACTCCGGCGTGTCATTCGTCAGGGATTTCAATTATCTAATCCTCGTCATGATACAAAACGCCGGACAACCATGCCTTTTCCGAAAAATTTCAATGTACCCTCGTTGAGACCCATTCCGTAAGATAAAATCTAGTTCATCTGTCGGATCAGGGTGTTGATGTGCTCCTCGCGGTTGCCAAGATCACCACCCTCGATGAAGTGCTTGAATTTGCGGGGTCGGAAGCCACCGGTAGGGTTAGACAGCTTGAAGGGCCACAGGAAGTTGGCGGCCTGCTTGAAGTTGGGGCCAACGGTGAAGATCTCATGGACGAGATCTTCCATGCAAACGATGCCGAATGTGCCAAGCGATTCCTCAATGATGGCGTTGTCGGTCAGAGCAACGCGCTGCTTGTTGACTTTACCGTAGCCACGCTTGTAGACGAGCTCCTTGACGGTCTTAAGGTTGGGGTAACCGTAGGCGACCCACGGCTCAACAATCTTCAACATCTCGGTGGTGGCCTTGGTGGCCTTGATGAAGACTCCGTTGTTGATCTGCAGGAGACGGAGCAACTGAAGAGTCTTGCGGGGCTTAGGGGGCATCTTGTTGATACCCTTGATACGGACAACGAAGATCAGCTTGGCCTCGGCAGGAATGTAGGCCGAGTCATTCTCCTTGGCAACGCGGTGCAGGCGAATCTTCTCGCGCTCGGCATCGCGGTACTCCTGGACGTACTTTTCAGCACGCTTGAAAATGACGCCTCGCTTCTCCTTGTTGGCCTGCACGCAGAATCTAGTCAGCCCATGTTGCTACCAAGTACTGATACAAGTTGAATCATTGCTTGGCCAAAATCAGACCCGAAAGAAGGTATAAAGATCAACAGCATTGACATTGTCTAGTTGATGGGTACGTTGTGCATCATGATGCCAAGAGAGGGAGGGAAGAAAAAACGTACAGCCTTGCGCTTCTTAATGGCGTCGGTGCGCTCAGCGCGAGCCTTCTCCTGCGACTTGCGCTTCTTGAGAAGAGTCTCAGGGACCAAGATCTGGTCGTTGGTAGGAACGGTACTGCGCGAGCAAGTCAGATTAGTACGAGGTCCAGCATACTCCAGGTATGAACAAGAGCGCCGGTGCGAGAACTGCTGCTGTGGCGCGACATTCTCTGCTTGGCTGACTCGACTTTGAATTTTATCGGTGAGAAACTGCGTCAACGAAGGCAGCCGACGATTCTTCATCGACTGTACCTCCGCTGGCATGTCACTCATCCGACAACGACCCCGGCCGTCAGGCTCCAGGAAGAAAAGGTCGCCAGCCCATTCGCAGAGGATGTGTTTCAATCCTCACATTGATGAGCTGGGACGATGAATTTTAGAGCGAAGATTCACAGTGATTTCTTCATCTCCAACACCTTGTGCATCATCTCTCAGCTTGCAAGTCTCCTGATTGAAGTTTGCGAAGAAGAGGGAGATGTTCAAGAGAGATCGAGCTGGCAGGACTATTGGGCTCTCGAGGCCTCATTCAACAGGCGTAGTCCATTGTCCTGCCTAGCGAGAGGACCACGAATAATCTGCATAAAAGAAACTCGGCAACCAGGCTCGATGCCCATGTCCAGATAAATTAGGAAGGATTCACATACGTGGCACCCATTTTCGCGACTGGCTGTTGGCGAGGTCGATTAGTATTGGCGTGGGATGGAAGAAGACTGCAACGCGGAACGAAATATTCAGAGGTTTTTTCCTTTTCCTGCCCTGCTCGTTTCTAAGTGGGGCAGTTCCGCAGTGGACCGTCCAGCCTGTCGCAGTCCTCTGGTAGGGTAGGGTTTTGCGTGATGCACACACACACACACAAATCCCATTGGATTTTGCCGCTGTACACCGCTCGTAAGGAGGCCCGCCCGCACTGGCGCTACGTGGGAGGCTATCACAATTGTCAAAAACTCGATTGCTATTTCCAACCGCCAGCGTCGAGGAACCAGAGATTCGATTCAAAATGCCCCCCAAGAGAACCGCTGCTCCCAAGGAGAACATCTCCTTGGGCCCTTCCGTCCGCGATGGTATGTTTCTCAGCGTAGAACTCGTTAGCGCGCCACGGTTTTGAGATAAGTAGTACTTACTATGAGTCTTTCCAGGCGAGTTGGTGTTTGGCGTTGCCCGTATCTTCGCCTCCTTCAACGACACCTTCGTTCACGTCACCGATCTCAGGTTCGTCTTGACAAGTCGTCCTCTCCCGAACGGAACCAGTGTGTAATGCGCGCCGGTCGAATGCCGACGCTGACGTTGTGTATTGCAGTGGACGTGAGACCATCACCCGTGTCACCGGTGGCATGAAGGTCAAGGCCGATCGCGACGAGTCCTCGCCCTACGCTGCCATGTTGGCTGCCCAGGACGTTGCTGCCCGTTGTAAAGAGCTGGGCATCAATGCCCTTCACATCAAGATCCGCGCTACCGGCGGTAAGCTATCCCCAAGGCCCGCTGTGCCATGATGGGTTTTCTTGTCGCAAATGAGGAACTAACATTGTGCAGGTAACGGCACCAAGACCCCCGGCCCAGGCGCGCAGTCCGCTCTCCGTGCCCTCGCTCGTGCGGGCATGAAGATCGGCCGCATCGAGGACGTCACTCCTACGCCTTCCGACTCTACTCGCAGAAAGGGTGGTCGCCGTGGTCGTCGTCTCTGAGCGGACCTTTGGCAGCGATGGCATTGGCTTGGTCTGGATGGGGTTTTCGCTGCATGGTTTCTCTTTGGCGTTCGAAAAACGAGGAGAACGGCCATAGCGCCTGGTCTCCAATCTACTGCGCTCAGCCGCATCCGAGTAGCGGATAATTCTGGCGAGCTGTCTATGTAGACGAATTGAATTCGCCGCACCAAAGCAGGCTGATGACAATCTTTACTCAAGAGCACGCGTGACTTCTCCAAGATTGGCTGCTTCAATCATTCCATCTGCTTATTGAACAAGGACGCCACGCCGCAACGGCAACCGTCGCGCAAGGCAGGCTTCCGACGGCAATCGTGACGCAAGTGTGCGAGGGTGCTCAAAGAGCTGTCTGCCCTCTACAATAGTCGCAGCGCTACGCTTGTACAAGATACAACTATTTCCTGTCAGGTTTGAGTGTCCACATACTTCGGCCGGCACCGCCAGCCTTGTTCAAAACAGCCACCGCGTCAAGAGCAATTTTGAATTCGTCGCTCTGCTTTTTGCCTGGACAATACGTGTTGAAGTGGTCGACCAACATCTTGCTGGGCACACGTCCGCCGTGACGGTTGACAAAAGACCTAATCATCGTCATGAAATCCCTTGCCTTGAGATTCTTGTCCGCGCCCGGTGTGCCTGACCGAGAACTGTTGGCACTCCCACTGTCCAGACCCTGTCGAGTTGCCAGATTGCTCAAGATGCCACTGGAACTAGGCCCTCCTGTCCTGCGCCTGTTCGCTCCGGGTCGTCCTCCCGAACCGACCTCGCCGGTCCAGGTGACGGTGCCGATGGGGACCTGGCGAGCTTCCTTGGCAGCCATTCGCAAATGCGCTGCTGCCTGGCGCGCCACCTCGTTGGCTTCTTGACGTAAAACGCTCAGATCTGCCTTTGCCTTCTTCGGTCCATTCACAATCTGTTCGTGGTCATAGGCGCTGTTGACGGAGCGGGAAAAGATGCCCTCCAACATGCGCCTCTCGTCGTGGGCAGAGGCCTCTTCATGGACTTCTTCCATAGCTGCCACCAGATTCATGTTCCGCAGTTCCTGCTTTTCTGCGTCGCCTTCCTCTCGGCCTATGCTACTGATGGACTGCAATGAGGCACCGTTGGCCGCAGCTGCGACACCGTTGCCAGTCTTGATGTCGACTTCGGCTCCCTTGAATACATCGCTGCGCTGCGCTGCAGCTTTGTCACCGGCTGTGTACGTGAACAAGTCGTACAAGTCAGACAAATCATACGAACTTCTCTGTTTCGGGTCCTTCAGCACCTTGTTCGTCATGAACTGCTTGAAAATCTGACGATGGTAGATCTTCTCCTCAATAGTGCCCTCCGTCATCAAGCGGTAAATTTTGACCGGCTTGTTCTGTCCAAGCCTCCAGGCACGTTCGCGAGCCTGCAGATCAGTGGATGGATTCCAATCGGGATCGAAAATGATGATTCGGTCCGCGCCGGTTAAATTTGTGCCCAGGCCACCCGTTCGGGTGGTCATGAGGAAAACATGGATGGACGAATCCGTGTTGAATTGGTCAATCATGGGCTGCCGCTGGTCGACGGGGGTGTCCCCGTCCATCCGCACGTAGCTGATGCCACATTCGCCCATGCACTTCTCGATGATGTTGAGCATCAGCTTGCCCTGGGAGAAGAGCAACGTCTTGTGACCATTCGGTATCATCACTTTCTGCAAGAGGTCTTTGGTGAGCTGGAGTTTCGCCGACAATTTGGGTTCCCCAAAGCTGTAACCAGCCTTCTTGCTCAGTGTCTTGTCCATCAGGTCCGGGTGGTTGCAGATTTTGCGGAGAACATCGATACCGTACAGCGACTGCCGTCGTTTGCTGAGAATGGCCGAGACCTCGTCTGAACCCAGAAACGCTTCGTACGCCTTACGCTGGCCCTCGGTCAGCTTACAAAACAAGACCTGCTCCGTCTTTTCGGGTAGATCAGCGGCCACGTCCACCTTGAGGCGCTGCAAAAGGTATTCGCCGATGGTCTCTTTGAGTGCCTCGGCGCATTTCTCCGCCGTCATAACCTGTAGATTGGATGCATTTGCATAGCCACCTTGGCGAATGGGTATCTCAAATTGCGTGCGGAAGTTAACCAGGGTTCCCAGCCGCATGGGATATATGAAGTCGAACAGCGACCAGAGCTCTGTCAAGTTGTTCTGCACAGGCGTCCCGGACAATATGACCCGATTTGGCGTATTGAGTTCTTTGCACGTCACCGTGATTTCGGCATTGGGATTGCGGATCTTGTGGCCTTCGTCGAGCACGGCGTAGTCCCAGTGGACCGGCAACAGCTCATCTGCATACGTTTGTAGTCCAGTATAGGTGGTGACGAGAACGTGACCCTTCTCGACGACACCTTTCACAATCCTCCTCGCGGCGCTGAGCGACCTTTTTGCTACCGGCTGGTAGTGGTCGAGATCGTAGTCGTCCTCCTGCTCGGGATTTATCATGCCGCTGCCAGACGAGTGCAGGATGGACACTCTAAGAGGCGGCCACCATCGATGGAACTCGCTCACCCACTGCCGCAGCAGAGTCGCCGGGGCGACGACGATCACTGGCCGCATCAGCTTGGAGCTGTGGTGCAATGCTGCTATGAAGGCAATGAGCTGCACGGTTTTCCCCAGCCCCATCTCGTCACCGACGATGCCTCCGACGCCCTGCTTATACAGCTCGGCAAGCCATTGCACGCCGGTCTTTTGATATCCAAAGAGCGATGGATGTATGTCACCGGGAAGCTTGAGATCGTCGTCTATGTAGTGATCGTCGTAGTCGGGAGATGGCTTGAGCCATTCGTGCCCATCTTGGTCGCTCTCCGACGGAGCCTGATCGATTCCGGAGGCCTGTCTCCTCGCGTTCCTGGCCCGGCTCCGTCTCAAGACCCAGTCTTTGAGTCTTTTCCTGTAGAGGGCCTCGTTCCCATCGTCCAATTTGCTCAGATCGATGCCATCCTGCTCCCTGGGTCCACTGTTGGCTTTCCGGCGCTGCTGGCGAATCAAATCGTCTTCATTGCCTTGTTGCCACACCCCGATAGAGTCTGCAGATTCGTTCCCAGACGACAGCCCTGGATCGAATTCGGCTGACGGACTACGCTCTCGTTCAATTTTCCGTTTCTTACGAGGTCGCAGTGAAAATTCATTGGCAACGGAGGGTTCTGCCTGCCTGGATTGACTTTCGTCCTCGTCGAAGAATCCCGGCCTGCGCAGCAACTGATGAGATATCGGGCCGCCGGTGTCTCCGTCATCGAGTTGGTCTGCTGCGGCCTCTTCTTCGGCTTCCAGGATTGTGTCGGCCAGCTGTCCCTGTATGCCTCCAGGTCGGGGTCCACCAACCTTTGCAAAGGGTGTAATCTTGCCAGTCCGAATAAGGTACTCTCGATGACTCTCCCCAGGCAGCCTCTTCGATTTTGCTTGGGCGCTGCTCTCCCCCGCTTCCTCTTGGTTGCGCTTGTCGATTCGCGCCTGAAAGTCAGCAATGTCCTTTGAGATGTGCCCAACTTCGTCCTGGAGTTTTGCGACCTCTTTCTGGACGTTCCGAGATTGGTACGGATTGCCGGCAACACGCTCGAGACGTCTTTGCTCCTTTTCGAGCTGTGACTGTAGCCTCTGCCTCGTAGCGTCTAGTTTGGCGATCCTATTCTGGTCCTTTTTATCTTCGGCCTCTCTCAGCGTTGCGCTTGCCAGCATGGCGACGTCACGCTCTACATCATTTTGATCCCGAACCGTGCCGGACAACGTTTTCAGTGCATCTTCTTCGGTCATCAGCGCTTTCCCCGTCTGTTCGTCGCCATGCGCAGAGCCTGGCCTGTCTTCATGGGCTGCTGCATTCATATCCTCATCCGAAGCCTTCTGGCGGTCACCGACATCGTGGCAATCTTGAATCTTATCGGAATCCATGGTGCACACTACGCTTCGCTAGAGGAGATAGCCGCCCTTGTCCGCCTTCAATGGTTCATGGAGAATAAGGGCGAGCCGACAATCCAAAACGAGAAGAAAGAAGAGGAAAGAAAAAGAAGCCTCGCTTTCACGGCTGATGGGGCGTTAAAAGTGCAGCCTCCAAAAGTCAAAAGAAAAAAATTAAAAAACTAATGGCACTGTCGACGGGAAAGAAAAGGCTTGTTTCCCAGGAGAGGCTTCGGTGTGTACCTGAGTTGAGCTTGGCACGCACACATCGGCGGCCTTTTCAAGGAGGATTTCACAGCTGACGAGTCGAGATGAATAATGTACTCGATGCGTGAATGCGGGAGCGCAGTGTGTCAGGCAGGCCGCTTGCTTGGCGTGCAATGTGGGCCCCGGACCTTGAATCTTTCGTTGCGTCATGAGTCTGGTTGCCGCGAAACGTGGCATGCCTCGCCTCCGGAGGCGGAGACGATGATCCGTCATCTAAAGATCTGCAGCTTCTCTGTACCTCTTTTCGAGATTTCGAGGCTCGAGTCCTTTGTCAGCCATGCCGCAGCCGATCGGCGTAGATATGAGAAGGCGCATCCTGCACCTGCGGCACGATCGGTCGAGTGATGAATGCCGCTTCTGCTGCTGCAGGTGAAGGATAAGCTTGTCCGTATCATGGCGAATGCTGTTGATCATTTTGGATTTCCGATTTTGATTTGCACACTCCATCAAAAAACCTTCCATCAAAAAAATTGATATCGAGCGTTTCGGAGTGCTCCGTCACAAAAATGGACGGCGGCAGCTGTGTCACGCGCCAACCCTGCATCCCTGTCTACGAGTGGCCCTTGCAAACAAACATGATGGCTCGGGTACCTTACGCCATTGGTGACTTATACAGGGGACTCCAAATCGTGACGATCTCTGGGGAAGCAGTATAATCTGGGCAGGTCGTTGAAGGCCATGCAGCACACTCGTGAACACGAGGAGCCTGCAATCTACCAACGGCCGGTTCGTAGCGATGTGCGCGGCTCAGGGGCGTCGAGGCATCGGATGTTGATGCCTTGTGGCCTCGCGCGGTCTCGAGTCCGTTGATTGGTCGGAAAGGGACGAAACGCCAGCAAGGCACAGCGCCAGCCGCACACTCGCACCCACACGCACACACGCCTGCAAAGCTCCGGGGGAGGTCAACTACTTTAGTGTGCTGGCAAAACCGACGACCAGCAGAATTGGTCCAGATTCCCATCTAACGCCCAGCCCGGAGAATCGACGACTTGTCCTTCTGGCCCGCCCCTCCTAGCAAAAGCTGCTGCTCGCGAGCAACACAGTCGGCTCTCGTCTCAAGGCTCTTGACCCGGCCCGGGTCCCCAAGCCCACTCACTCGTCTGGCGTTGGGCTCTCGATGAGCCCGCCGTGTCGACCAGGCGCGCCATGATGGGCCCCAACGTTGGCAACGGCGTGGGCGGGATGGAGATGGGCATGGGCATGCATCCCAACGGGCCGAACCAGCCTCAAGCGACCGAGTACACCCTGCAAGGTGTAATGCGCTTCTTGCAGACAGAATGGCACCGACACGAGCGGGAAAGAAACGCGTGGGAGATCGAGAAGCAGGAAATGCGTGGAAGAATCGCCCATTTGGAAGGACAGGCACGGAGGGCCGACGCAACTCAAAAAGCCCTCAAGAAATACGTCAGCATTCTGGAAAGAAAGGTGAAAGCGCAAGCAGACCAGCTCAAAGGTCCTTCGGCCAAGGAGAGCAGGGAGGCGGCTAAGAGCGATCGCGCGAGCAAGATCCAGGAAAAGCTTCGATGTGAGTTGGCACGGGACGGCATCTGAATTGGCGGCCGCCGACTGACTACAATTTTGGCGGCAGCAGCAGCAGCTACGTCTAGCAAGTACAACATTCCCGGCGTGGACGGCATCGCGCTCGAGAAGCCCGACGATGATACGCAGCGAAACGAGCTCAAGACGTTCCTTGACCAGTGCCAGGCCGAGTTCATGTACCTGATGATCACTCCCGCAAACCCTCACCCACCCCGCGACTCACCGCCCCTGCCGATGATTGAGGATCTGCGCGAGGTCGAAGCATATGGAATGCCCCCTCCCCAGCACCTGGAAAGACAGTTTCACATGCAGCGCCCCGGAGCCAACCACGTGCAAGACTTCAATGCCATGAACCAACGGCAGCAGCAGCCGCCTCAGGGTATCGCGCCCCAGATGCAGCAGCCATCGTCCAACTACGTGCCACGGCAGGCCGATTTCCAGCCACAGCCCATGGTTCGGACCGCCGGTGACAGCCATCAAGGCATGTACGGTGCGCCGAACGACTGGTCGGCCGTGACCACTAGGCCCATCGACGACAACGTGCCGGGCCCGAGCCATGCGGCCGAGGCGCTGGGCGGCCTGCAAGATTCCGCAGAGGCGAGAGATAAAGCCATGGCCAACTCCTCAGACCCTGACGGCTGGGATTTCTCCGACGGCGCATTTCCCGAACCAGGCGCTGCCGCCGCCCAGCAAATGTCCCAAACTGCCGTCACCGATCGGCCCGACACGGACGCGTTCCCCAATGCCGACTACCTTCCCAGATCCCCGAATCGTCTGCCGAGCACTGGTCATCGACGACGAAGCTCACTCTCGAGAAGGCGGAACAGCGAGCACGACCTATCGCTCAACGCATCTCATCATTCAGACTACAGCAACTTCAAGCTGAGATTCGGACTGAGAGGCCACCTGGATACGGTCCGCACGGTGATTTTCTCGGGCGGCGGCAGCCCCGGGGAGCCTGAAATTTGCACAGCGGGAGATGACGGCATGATCAAAAGATTTCACATCCCACGCCTCGACGGTCACAACGGCTCCCTCGGCGGCCCTGCATCCGACCTGGACGTCATTGCCAACTTCACCCACCGGGGCCACTCGGGCTCTGTGCTGAGTCTGACGTCATGGTCGCCAGCTCCAAACTTCGCGACGGGTGGTCGTGCTCTCGGTGACGGCTGGATCTTTTCCGGTGGTCAGGATGCCACGATCCGGGTCTGGGAGCGTGGGCGAGTCGATCCCAAGGCCACGCTCGAGGGTCACACAGACGCCGTGTGGGCCTTGTGCGTGCTGCCGACGACACTCGGCACTGTGTTTGGCACGACGAGTCCGTACGGCAGCTCAGACCGCATCCTGGTCGTGTCGGGCGCGGCAGATGGGACCGTCCGTGTCTGGTCCGTCAGCGCGCCGCCGCAGCTCAGCTCGCCGCAACCGGGGTCGAACCGCGGCATGACGGGCCGCGGCGGCAGGGTGCGCGGCAACTCGATGAGCTCCGGCAGTGGCTTTTCCAACACGCCACAGGCCAGCGTCGCCACCAACTCCCCCTTCCACCACACGCTGGTGCACATCATCCCGAGAGCAGATGGGTCCAAGGCCAGCCCGACGAGCATCACACCGCTCGGCGCCTCTGGCGAGACGTTTGTCGTCTCCTACTCGGACGCGGCCGTGATCGTGTACGACACCAAGTCTGGGGAGCAGGTCGGGGCGATGGACAGCCTGGAAACGTACGACGGCTCGACCAGGACGGGTGTCAATGCCGTCGTCGCGACGACGCATGGTCTCGACCAGAGCAGCCAACATCACGGCGGCGGCAGCGGCCTGGGCGACGAGGACGAGAACACGGCCGGCAGTGGCCCGACGGGCGGTGGGCGATCGATGGCTGGATCGGGCGTCGAGGGAACCATCATCTCAGGGCACGAAGACTGCTACGTCAAGTTCTTCGATGCCAACAGCGGTAGGTGGCTGTGCGAGTGCGACGGGGAGGGAGGTGCGTGTCGTGTACCCTTCTGCTGACTTTGGAGCTGCCAGGCCAATGCACATACAACATGCTCGCGCATCCGGATGCCATTTCCAGTCTTTCCCTCAGCCCCGACGGCCGCGAGCTCGTGAGCGCCGGTCACGACGCGTCGCTGCGATTCTGGAGTCTGGAGAAGAGGTCGTGCACGCAGGAGATAACCAGTCACCGGGTGATGCGCGGGGAAGGTGTCTGCTCGTGCGTCTGGAGCCGGGACGGACGGTGGGTGGTGAGCGGTGGCGGAGATGGGGTGGTCAAGGTATTTGCACGATAGCGACGCATGTCCCCCGATTTGGGGGGGGGTTGTATGGATCATTCTGCCGGCGCATCGCGTACGGCACCGTGTCATAGCGTATTGGACGAGAGTCCTCGGTATTATTGCTAGTCGATACCCGGCACGCTGCCCACATGTTCACGGTGCAAGTGATAATCGCGGGTGGTGGTACCGCACCGCCCTCAAGGTCGGCAGCGTCATTGTGCGAATACGGCTGCAGGACTTGCCATCCGCGTCTCTCATCCATCTCTAGTCTTGACAAAGCCCGTCCGTCACCCTTGCTTGGCTGACCTACCGGAGCCATTGAAGCCAGACGACGCGTTGGGCCCAGGACCGGCTCGCTCGATGACGTCTGTCGCGCGACATGCTGTTTGTCGCGATGTGAGGATCATCTCGGGATTCTCCTGACCTCTGAACGCGGCTTGGTCGCGGAGAAGCCAATCAAAAGAAGAAAAGAGAAAAAAAACACAAGAAGTAAAAGGAGAGGACGCGGGGCCAGGGAGCTGCGTGCCTAGCGCCACGGGTTATGCCTCCATTCCCAGTGGTGGGGCGTCCACGTCGAGTAAGGGGGCCCTTCATCACAAACCCAGACCAGGCCATGCATGCTCCGGGAGCCTTTCAGGGCAAAGCATGAAGATCACTCATGGTACCGCTAGACCATTTGAACTCACCGCTCGCTCGCGACTTGGACAAGCGTTGTGTCGCGGGCTGGGGAGGGGGACGGCGCAGATGCTCACGCTTTCGGCGGGTGACTCACTCGGCGGCGCTCATACTGGCTGGCCTCTCATCCCGGCGAGCGATGAAGCAAAGGACAGCCGCGGCGACATATTTATTGCTCGCCATCTCCTCTCTGTCTCTCTCTCGCTCTCTCGCCCACGAGCACGGCTGAAGCCGCTGGGGGAAATCGTCAATCGGTCGCAAATAGCCGTGGCCAAATCATTTGAGATGCTCGTTTCTTCCGCGCACCAAGCGATATCTACCCACCTACCCGAAATACACGCAAGGTAGACCCGAGCCATGGCGCCTCACGGGTTCTGGCAGTACGCAAAGCTCAAGCTGGTCGTCACTCTGATCCGCATACTCAACTACATGGGCACGCGGCGGCACCTCAAGCCCTCTGCCGAGTGCCGGCGCACGGCGGTGCGCATCCCGTCGCGACAGCACCGCCGCTTCATCAAGGCCTGGCTCTATTACCCGCCGGATTACCACGACAACAACAACTACATCACCATCAACACCACCGCCACCGCCACCGCCACCACCACCACCACCAAGGACAATGCGTTGAGCGAGCCCCGCGGCGTCGTCATCAACTGGCACGGCGGCGGCTACGTCATGTCCAACCTAGGCATGGACCACGCCTTCTGCGAGAGAATCGCGCGCGACGTGCGCGTGCTCGTCCTCGACGCCGACTACCGCAAGGGCCCCGAGCACCCGTATCCCAGCGCGGTCGAGGACGCCGAGGACGTGCTGCGCTGGGTCGCGGGCCGTCCGCGCGTCTTCGACGCCGCCCGCGTCGCCGTCTCGGGCTTCAGCTCCGGCGGCAACCTCGCGCTCGTCGTGGCCGCCGCCGCCTCGTCGCCGCTGACGCCGGCCCTCCGCGTCCGGTCCGTGTGCGCCTTCTACCCCGGCGTGGACTTTACCGTGCCGCCCGAAGACAAGGTGGTGGCGGAGCCCATCGCGCCGCTGCCCGTGTTCGCGCAGCACCTCTTCGCCGACAGCTACGTGCCGCGGCCGGAGGATCGCGCGGCGCCGAGAGCGTCGCCGGCGTTTGCACCGGCGGCGGACTTCCCCGCGCAGGTGCTGCTGGTCGTGTGCTCGGGCGACGTCCTGGCCCCGGAGGCTGAGGCGCTGGGGAGGAGGCTGCGGGAGGCTCATGGCGGCGGCAGCGGTGGTGGTGGTGGTAGTCATGTCCAGACGGTGATGGTGCAGGGGGCCGCGCATGGCTTCGACAAGACCGTCAAGCCCGATTTCCACGACGAGGAGAAGACGGAGATGGCCTACGCGACGGTGGTCAGGAGTCTGAGGGCCGTCATGTCGAAAGACTGCTGACAAGGCTCGTCGTCGGCTCGGCTTCCCGTTGTTGCGGGCATTGGCGAGAAAAAGCGGCTGGGCTGGTGAGTTGATTTGGAAGAGAGGAAACATGCGCCTCGTGGCCAGGTCGCACGTTCGCTGCTGGCAGGATCCTGGCAAACACAGTCAGTCTGCCGGCGATGTTGCTGCCCTCGTAGGAACATGCGTCTCGTGGCCAGGTCGCACGTCGCTGCTGGCAGGATTCTGGCAAACACAGTCAGTCTGCCGGCAACGTTGCTGCACTCGTACGTAGGACAATCTTCATTTTCTTTGCCACTGTCAGGTCAGCCAGTGAGCAGCAAGTAGTTTATGCATGCACCTTGGGAGAAAGAAGAAGAAAGAATAAATTCCTCTACAATGACACGACATGATGCCTCGATTCACGGCATCCATCACCGCCTGTCCAGGTTGGTAAAGTATTGAGCACATTGCGACGCATTTTTCGCGCAACGCGCATCCAAGAATTGCGTCCCAGGTGGTGACACAATCCCACAGGAACACAGGTGCGTTTCGGTGCATTTGTCCACTATCTGGTGTCTAGTACCTGGTATGCACGCACGGCCTGACTAGATCTATTCCCACCCCGAAAAAAAACAAGATTACATATTCGTGTACTCCAACAACACGGAACCTCCAAGATCATTGGTACTTTGCTACGATGTACTAGGGACTCGAACCCTAAGCCTTAGTCTTAGGAGGACTACGCGCTACCATTGCGCCAGCACACCGTCGGAATCGATCGCTCCAATTTTTCCGTTATAGCTTTTTATTAAGGGGGATCCGAGGTGGCTAGCACTTGAGCCCCCCACCTAGCGAGGAGCTTGGCAGCTCCCAGGCCACCATTTGGCCTGGAGGCACGGCATGCACGGCAGCGGAGCCAGGCGACACGCACCGGGGAAGCCTCTGAGACACGGGCCAGGTTGACTTGAGCCTCACCCGCCCAGTACCACCATCTGGAATCCGTGTCGGCGGCTTGCGTCAACGAGCCTCCAGCTGACCACACGGGCGATGCTTCATCGGTCCTGGCAAGCCTTTCACAGAGTGTGGCGCTGCCTGGCGGCCAAAGCACCACCCAGGCTCGCTCAGATGTATGGAATCATGACATGGCAGACGTCACATCGACGAACCTGGCCGAACGGCGTTCACGTAGACAGCCATTCCACCTTGTGCACTTTGACGCAGTCTCCCGGGACTTTCTGCGTCCGCAATGACTCACACATTCTCTATCGCAGCCGGCAGCCTGGTCTTTCTCCGCCAGCCAGAATCCTGAACGGTGGCCAATGAGCAGCTTCCACGCAGCTGCTCACACGCACGGCAGTGGAATCAGCTGCAGGCAGACACGGTCTTTTCGTGAGGGGATATAAGCGCGGCTCCGAAAGACCTCGCGGCCGCCTCTTCTTCCCAGCAGTCTGTAGCAGGCAGGAGGCGGGCTCATGCTACACCGACTGCGCCCATTGCTGTCCAGAGTCACGCCGGACAGCGGTGCAGACAGCTGCAAGGAGGACGCGCTTCGAGCGAGGGAAGAGGAAACGAGATGGCATTGTAGACTCGTCCGTCAGCGATCAGCCGCTGGGCAAGGGCCGGGGACCGAGCCAGAAGACGAGCTCGTGTGTCTACATCAAGTCACGAACGACGCAACTGTCTGCGGTACCAAAAAGGCTCTGCATGGCGGAGGCTCGGCTCACGAGAATAAGGCGGCCCGTTTCCTCGATAGTCATGGCTGGGCTCAGCTCATGCGAGGCCAGGAGGGGAAAAAAATCGCCCGATGGTGTGACAACATTCGAGTTCGATTATCGTCCTGCAGGAATGCCTGATGCGTTGGACCACACGCAACGCAGAACCCGAGGACCCCCCCTCATCACTCTCGATCTCCTGATGTCTTGCAGGTTCACGAACACCACGATTGGCCCTTTCGAGTCGTCTTCGGCCTTGTTGAGCCTCTAATTCTCACCACGACGGCTGTACTGATGCTACATCCCGTCGTAATTGTTGGGAAGCATGCCCAGACATGCAGCTGATATCTCGAGGCAACTGACACGTCATGCACCCCCATCCGCAAGGTGTCGCATCGGATGCTCGGCAGAGCACACCATAGTTCGTCCAGCGCTCCTGATTGTGGGATTTCCCCGCCTCCGTCTACAGCCGCATTGAGGAAGTTCGGCCCTTCTCTTCGGACGAGATGCGACAGTGCGGCTCAAAGGGCGGGATGAGCTTATAAAGTATGGGCTGTCGACCGCACAAACCTCGCTGTCCTCTCCCCTTCATCTGGCCCCCCTCACTCCCACGCAAATTCCCTGGACCTGCCCATCTCGTTCTACTGCAGAGCCTTGTCAAAGACAATTCTCTTCTGCTGCGCCCTCCATACTATCATGTCGAGGCCGTTGTGTGAGCGGTGCGTTCGCCTGGATCTGCGGGTCGAAAGATTCGTTTTGCCCAAGACACGACATGGGAACCATGCGGAGGAGAAGAGCCACTCGGCCGAGTCACTGCGACTACAGAACGAGCGGTTCGAGCTGGGAACGATTCGTGGCCTCAGAACCCCCCAGTCAGATTGCCCGTTGTGCGCCCTGCTGTGCCAAGCTGTCCGGGGCTCGGTCCTGTCGGACCAGGAAGACTCGACGTGCTTCCTGCTGTGGGAGATTGACGGACGCCGTGCTCGGTTCATGCCAGGTAGGCCCATTGACGAGAGATGCACTCGTCGACTCAGGCTCTTCTGCGTAGAGACAGACTCCCGAAAAGTGCGACGTGGGCCGAGCCTGTTGTTGGATGCGTCGCCAAGGTACGACGAGCTGGAATGTGACCACGAGAGCATTCTGCGAAACAATGTTGAGTTCCTCGGAAGACGCATTCATTCCAAGCCAGTCATGGCGAGCTACATCAATTCGCTCTTGGAGTTGTGCGAGCAAAACCACAATCGCTGGTGCAGAGGATCAGGAATAGAGGATGGTCTCCCCAAGACACTGCGACAGCCTTTTTCCGGCATCATTGACATTGATAAAAACCAACTGGTTCCCTTCGCCACCGACCTGGAGGATATGGATGAACGGTATGCCGCAGTGAGCTATGTGCGGGCCGACTGTCCATCTTACGCAACCACCATCGCAAACGTCCAGGACAGACGCAAGCCGGGCGGGCTCACCGAGGTCATCAACGGTCTTCCCAAGGCTCTCCGGCAGAGCGTGCAGCTCGTCCGCAGAATGGGCATCAAGTACATCTGGATCGATGTTGTGTGTGTCGTGCAGGACAACAAGCAGTCTTGGAACCTGAGCACGCAGTCAATGCACTTCATATACGGCAACGCCACCCTGACAGTATGTGCTGCGGACGGTGCAGACGCCAACGAGGGTCTGGTGGCCCTCGATCGGAGCCGCCAGACGAAGCAGCACATCGAGGAATGTGCCCCGGGCCTTCATCTGATGCTGCATGTTCTCCCCGAGGCCAGCATCGGCGCGTCCGCATGGGGTGGCTGCGCGTGGACGTTCCAAGAGCGTTTCCTCTCAAGACGATGCCTCGTCTTCGCGGGGGGCCAAGTCTATTTCCAGTGTCGCACCGCCAACTGGTCAGAAGATGTGTTTGAAGAATCGTTCGACGCCAGACGGGCGATTGGCGATTCGCTCGCGCCCGCGAACCTGCACAAGGACGTCTGGACCAAGGCAGCCTGGGTCTTTGCCAACTCTGTGGGCCTGTACAGCCGACGCTCCCTGTACGAGCCCTTTGATCGTCTCGCGGCTTTCGGCGGCATGTGTCAGTTCATGGGGGCCGTCATGGGAGCGCCTTTCAGCTTCGGACTGCCGGTCTCCCACTTTGACTTTGCTCTCCTATGGCAGCCAGTCGGCAGGTCATCCAGGCTCGAAAAGTCAAGGTCCGGAGACGCCAGGTATGATGGCTTGAAGCTGCCCAGTTGGTCCTGGTGCGGGTGGCAGAGCGACGCCGTCGAGTACAACCGTCAGACACTCGACTGCTGTTTCTCCGACATGCACGAATGGCTTTCGGAGCACACTTGGATTGACTGGCACATCCGAGACCGCTCGGGATCGCTGCGTCGTCTCCTCGGCTCGGGTCATGCGGGCAGAGACAGAAGCACGCACGAAAAATGGAGAGGTTATGGCCGCCGGCCTGCGATGACGGGCCCCGGAGCTGCTGCTCCTCTTGTTTGGCCGATGGGACCACCCCGTCGGTGTCTCCGATGGCCCCCTGCACCGGGTGCAGTCATGGCTCGGCCGACTTGCGTTCGGCCGCCAGGCGGCGGACGATTTCCTCAGCAAGTGCAAGTGGTGTCAGTCGGCCCTCCGCCGCCGCCGGGCTGGGCCCTGGCCCGAGGTCCACCATCTGCACCACCAGGCGGTATCGTGCCTCCCCCGGGGTGGGCTTCCCCTCCGCCCGGGTGGCAGACCGGAACTCCGAACAGCACGCCAGGTGCCCTCGTACCAATGTCAGGTCCCGGACATGCTGCGCCGAGCGCCACCACGATCCCTCCGCCGAGCCAGGTCCACGACGGGGCGTCTCAGGATGGCTGGTTGAAGCTCAGGAAGAAACACCGTCACCGCTCCAGGCTGCTGGACTTTTCCGGTCCAGTGCTCGACAGCGGCCCTGGCGACAGCCCAGCGGATGCGAGCAGCACCGACAGCGACGTCACCTGGAACTCCAGCGACTCCAGCAGCGACTCCAGCAGCGACGCGGAGCAAGACAGCAACCGATCGGCCGCGAACGGGGGGGCTGGCCAGACACGCCTCGCTCATCAGCACGTCATCGACCCGCCACACCACCCAGGCCGGCCGGCCCCCCCGCGCACCACCCAGGTCGCCGGGTCCTTTGACGAATACGGCCGGCCGCTGCGCTCGGCTGCCATGAGACGCAAGCGCCGTCTGTGCGTCGGCCGAACCGGATTCAGGCTGACACTCCCGGAACACCCGTACTGCGTGTCTGTGGAGTCTGCTGCTGCTGCCGAGGCAGACCACCACGACGGCGGCGGCGGCAGCAGCAGCAGCAGCAGCCCCCAGACAGACTCGGATCTGCCCATCCTCCAGTTCCACACGTGGACGAAGTCGTTTCACCTGGTCGAGGCGACGGCACCAGCCGAGGAGAGCACGCGGCGGCAGCGCGGCCATCCCGACGGGCACTCTGCCAAGCGCTGCCACATCGTGGACGACAGCGGCGACAAGTGCGGCTCGATTGTGGTCGCGGCAGACTGGCTCGCGCAGCACCAGCACCAGCGCCAGCACGAGACGAGATGCACGTTTGTCGCCATCTCGGAGGCCAAGTGCTTCACGGCCGCCGAGCTGCCGGACTGGACGTACTACGTGCCCAAGGAGCGGTGCCAGTCCGAGTGGGACGCGTACTTTGTGCTGCTCGTCGAGCACTACCCGGCCGAGGGGCTGCACCGCCGCGTCGCGCTCGGCAAGGTATTTCGCGACGCCTTTGCGCACTCCCACGACGAGTGGCAGGAGATTATCCTCGGCTAGGCGGGCGACCCGGCGCCCGCGTGGTAGCGCCATGGCAGGTACGGTGCTCCAGTAGATACACTGCGAGGGCAGAAATGCGCATACATACATACATACATAAAGTACTTACATTGGTCGGGGGTCGGAGTGGGTGCGCCGCCGCGGGGAGGTCCCTACCGGGGGTCGCCTGCGGCGGGCCGGCCTCGCTGCGCTCGAGGCACAGAACCGCTCCCGTCAAGAACTGTCGCTGCTTGTTTTTCTAATTTCTTCAATTGGTTGCTCGTGTGCTGCCGTGCCGCCCCGATGTCCCTGCTCTGCGCTGCCGTCGAGCAGTGAACCCACCACCCCCCCACGAGCTTGCGAGGCCAGCCCCCGGCAGGGCCGCCGGAGGCAAATTACCCGCGGCCGGTGGTGGTTTTGCCTCCGGCGGCCCTGCCGGGGGCTGGCCTCGCACGCTCGGGGGCCGCGCCGACCGGTCCGCGCGCAGTCCC